>NQII01005658.1:0-26647 GCA_002778355.1 Clitarchus hookeri | reverse complement strand
GGTTTGGTTTGTTAGTTCTTCCGCAGACCAATCGCGGACGTTCTGCTTTAAAATATCAAAATATTCATCGGCCTGGTGAAAATGGGATAGTAGCGTGATACATGCACAACGGTCAATAACGGAAGGAAACTGCAGACACTGCAAAACACGTGCGTGAGGTTCGTATTTAGTTTAAAAACACTTGATACCATTAGCCCCTACCTAAGAAAACTGTCTTGGCTTAGACTAGATAGAAGAACTACTCAAACCCTATTCTTGCTCCATAAAACACTACATTCTTTCAAACCGCGTTATCTCTACAAGCGATTTCCCTGCCGGAACACGCGCTATAAAGCCGACAATAGACTGCTAACATCGCTACACAAGACCAAATTCTATTCGAGCTCTTCCACCACTGCCGCGTCGAAGGCGCGGGACAGCCTGCCGGTTAAGCACGCAAAATACTGAAAGTTTCAGCAGATTTAAGAATACAGTAAATAATGACTACCTCAGTCACCCAAGCGGATGAGGGGGGATGATGTTGATTGACATTCCGCGAAGCTATGTTTATGCGTGTGTGCATGCGAGTGAGTGTGTAAGTAAAACAGTGAGAGTGTAATTAAATTGAATCTTTTGGTTTGTTTAGTATTAAGTTTTACATACTTATATAAGTTTTAATCTGTAATAATCTATGTATGAATTTCTAGCAAGTGAAAGAGAACTTGTAATGGGCCCAGTGTAAGATAAGGCGAATATGCCTAACTGCGCCCAAAGTAGTTAATAAATAAATAAATAAAACTGTCTGACGCGCGTTGAATGCTAAGAAGCATCAACTTCTGCGATAAACCATCATGTATTCTTAGCCACCCAATCCCTGGAGCGCACCCCCCCCCCCTTGCGTTTGAAGGAGAACTAGAGAGCTATTATAGTGACACTGACATCAAGTGTCTAACGGCCGCTGTGCGCAAAGAATTGAACGGCATGCAGTTTTTTTCGTTTTCGCCGTACTGGACTTTCGAGTGTTGACCTCATATTTTATTGGTGTAGAGTCTGAAGAGCAACGTTCTTTGCATTCGTACGTCCATTCTGTACGTATCCGACTCGTAGAGCATTCTGAAAATGTTTTCTTTCTTTAAGAGAGCTCCGAGGCGCAATTCTTACACTTAGATGCGTAAAACAGTCTAAAGTAAAAGTAATAATTCCAGTATTTATAAATTGTTTCCATAGCACTTTTAATTCAACGTTGAAACCTGGAACTACTATCCCTTCGTCGTTACCAACTTTACTAGACGCATGTCGATCTTAGTGTGACAATTAAAGTATATACAGGTACGGACAGTGATATTTTTCCAATGATGATTTCAGAAGTGCTCACTTTATCGTGAATGTAGATTTGTGTGAACATTTCACGTATGGAACAAGGACCAGCCTCTACGTACTAGAGATTGAACGGGACCCCAGGATGGCTCCAAAACCACGTCCTGCTTGCCTTTCGCACTTGTGTGGTTGTGCATCCTTCTCCAGTTCCGAGGCACGAGCGCAGCGATCCACCTATACGTTCGTTCTGCCCGCAGGCCGCCGAGACCCTGGGACAAAGAACCTTCAGCCCCGTAGGCCTGTTGCTTGTTCTCCTCTCCTATTACTCCGAGGTTGTGTGTGTAGCATCCTCCTCTGCCCCTCACAGCCGGGGTCAATCTTTCTTTTTTTTTTTCTTCTCGGGTATTATTCGGGTGGAAAAGTTCCCTTGGGGCGGGTGGACCGGCTGCGTGCTCGCGGGCGCTTTTTCTCCCGAGGCTGCTTGCTCCCGCTGTGTCAGGAAAAGCTAGCGGCTAGCAACAGACAGCCGGCCAAGGTCTCCCGCCCCTTCCACGCAGGCTGGTATTTCACCCACGCGCGTGCTTGTCTCCGCTAAGCGCGCCGCAACGTTGGCGGAACTGCGGCCGTAAGTATGTACGTTGATTGCAGAAAAGTATAGGCTGTTTACGGTAAACTGAGCACTTCTGAAAGCCCTGCCTAAAATCTACTTGCATGTACATTTATGCATTATTCCGCCATATATACAATTTACATTGCAATAGGCGTGATCACAATTCATACGTCTTCCAAAGTGAACAGTATGTGGTACAAATATAAAATAAATTTTTTTCGTGACCAACGACCTTAACACTGGCGCTTGAGAAATTTATTGATTGATTAAATGTGTTGAGCAAGCCCCCGTATATTTTCTCTTGACGATCCGTCCAGATCTAATTGAACACTTCATTCTTCCCCCAAGCATGTGACTGTTAATTTTTCTGTAGTGACTATTAATTTGTTGTAGGTGCCGTGGCGGTGTAGTGGTTAGCCTACGCAACTACCACCTAGGCGAATCGGGTTCGATTCCCGGCGGGGTCGTTCCTGGCTTTTCGCATGGGGGAGTCGTGCCGGACTATGCCTCTGGTCGGTGGGTTTTCTCAGGGATCTCCCGTTTGCCCCGCCCTTTAATTCCGGCGCTCCTTCATACTCCCATCGCTTCACCCTCATCGGCTTTCAAGACCCCCCCCCCCTCCGCAAAAAAAACAGTAAAAATGTTTTTCAAGCTTATGAGACGAGAGGTTATCTGACGGCAACAAGGAGTGATAATTAAGTAAAATAAAACAGTAGTTGCTTCTGTACGAACGGATAAAGATGAGGACCGGAACACAGTTTACTGTCCGCCCAGAACTTCTTGGCCGCTCAAGGTTAGTCTTTCTTGTTACGAGTGCAGCAGATTATCTGACCTTGAGCGGCCACGAGTTAGTGAGTGAAGAAGATATGTAGACAGCTCTTAACATCAAGGTCTAGAGAGCCGATGAGGGTGAAGCGAGGTGAGTATGGTACGCGGCCGAAATGCAAGGGCGGGGGGAAACGGGAGATCCCCGAGAAAACCCGCCGACCAGCGGCATCGTCCGGCACGATTCCCACATACGAAAATCCGGGGTCGACCCCGCCGGGAATCGAAACCGGCTCGCCTTCGTGGGAGGCGAGTAGTCTAACCACTACACCACTTGTTTATTAAATCTAGATTGTATTTTTCACGAGCACACAAAAGTACTTCGATATCACTGATGTTAATTGCATAAATTCCATTAAATTTAGCGGTCTCATCTATCAGTCTGTCTTGAATATTTTGAAGTGATTAATTTGTTCATTGCTGGTCATAATTTAACGCTGTATACTTAAACACTTAATTTAACGTTGTTTACTTAAATATATTGTATGCATACACGGTTGAAAGTTTTTTTTTATAGAAACTTTAATATTTCTGTACGCTCGTGTTTAGAAGAGTAGAAAATTATCTGATGAAGTGTATAAAAATGTTATACATATAAAATTGATTATATAACTGTCATAAATAATAAAATGTAATATTTTCAACAATTACATTAATTTACCCACTCGTGACAAGTATTTCGTATGTGGTACACACACCTTAAGTCTTGCTTTTCTGATCATCAATATAACAACTGTACGAGTACTGTGGATAAGAACTGTATCATTACATTTCATATAAAAAACTACATTTTTTTTGTTGAAAATGTGTTGTTCAGAAAATGTTTTCAATAGTCCACTTCCCTTCAAATTCAGTCACCTTATACTTCCAGTTCTTCAACGGATGTTAAAACAGGAGAATCATAACAGTCCAGGGGTCAAAAATGTCTACCGTTGTTTATAGTTATGTGTTTTAAGGCGCCCAGCGTTATTAAATCCGATATAAGCGCCTAGCCACACGGGCTGGGAGGGTTCGCTACCCCTTTCCCATCAGCAAAATATTGGTTTACCCCTCTGTAGTATGCTTCTAATCTTTGTCACTTGAAATAAATTGCAATTTGATTTTATAGGTTGTTCACGGCTGAGCTTTTTAGAAAGCCCTGCTTAGGGTCTACTTTTCTTATAATTTTGTATACTTCCGCAATATGTAAAATTAACATTGCCATGGGCCCCATCACTTTACACGTGCGCCATCCGTGTAAAACCGTGGAATTGTTAGTTAGGTAATAGTGTTACTGATATGCAAATGTATACTCTAATTTATATAAATCAAGAAATACTGACCTCGGTAACCATCAATTTAAACACCACACTCGCAATATAGTGTCAAGTGCCAAGAATTATTTTGATTAATTCTCTGCCAGTATGTACTGTAGTATGCATGTAGTTATGGACAGAGGATTTCTAAACGTTTGATTCCAAAGTGTTCACTACAACATTGTGAACACTTTGTCTTTAACTTATCGTCTGCCATGTTTAAGAATAGTAATTGCCTGGAACATTATTTTCTGCAGGTGTTTAATACTTATTTGGCTGTATTATAAAAGTATTACTCTTATGGTTTATCACACCTAGTCATCTGGTCGAAAAAGATTCACGCCCTTGCGGTAGCTACACATTATCTATTCCAAGGTGGTAGCAGATATAAGCATTGCCAGCGGCACAATTAAATCCAGCTTCTGGCTTGTCAGTTCAACAGTATCCCTATACCAACCATTGGGCTATCGTATGTTGCTATTAGGGATACTGTAAACCGACAAGCCAGTCGCTGGCTTTGATTGTGCCGCTTGCAATGTTCATATCTGCTGCCATCTTGGAATGGATAAAGTACAGGCTCCTCCCAACCTTAGAGTCGTGCGTAGCGCAGCGGTTTCTCACCACGGCTATCAGGGTTCGATTCCCCTTAGGGTTACACGTGAATTTTCGCGCGTGGGAAACGACGTGGAGAACATTTCCGCTAACTGGCGAGTTTCCTCGTGGTTCTCCCGTTCACCTTCGCCCTTGCATTCCTTCGTTACTACGTTGCCAGCCCGCTTCACCGGTACGGGCGCTACAGACCTTGTTACGGAGCCCGCCTACCTGGCGCTTGGACTTCTTTTGCAGAGTTTGAAACACAAGAATTTTATTACACTGTTAAACACGCACCCAATTTGCTGATCCACGAAAGAACACACATTTCAAACGACTCCTGTCGATTGCTTTCAAGACGTCACGCACATGAGAAACACCTGGAGCACTCCAACATAACTCAATGTTGGAACACAGTTCGCCAATCAGTGCCTAGTAACCCTCTCACTAGCCGGCAGCCCAGCCAATAGGGAGCCATTCGCAGCAATCAGTACCCAATCAGATACAAAGTCCCGTTCCCATGGCCCACATCAAAGGATTCGCCATACCATTCCGTCTCTATGTACTTATCTACTCTGTACTGGGGGGCCGCGGTGGTGCAGTGGTCAGGCGACTCGTCTCTCACCAAGGCGAACAGGGTTCTATTCCCAACGGGGACGCTCCCGAATTTTCGCATGTGGGAATCGTGCCGGACGACGCTGCTGGTTGGCGGGGTTTTCTCGGGTATCTCCCTTTCCCCCGCCATTGCGTTGTTATGGTGCTGTTCCATACCATAGACTAAAAATGAGGTAGAACGCTTATTCGTTCTCTGCGCATGTACCCAACATTGACCTACCCCAATCATACACAACTGTCAGTCACATGGTTAACAGTGATGAACGTGTTTGTTTATATCTTAATTGTCAAAAGACAAGCACTTTTAGATGAACAAACATACTTTCACCAATTTGAATTTAATCTAATTAGATGCCAAATTGGTTAAAGGAAGTATACAAACTTCTCAAAGCACTTGTTTATCAAACAGTGTTCTAACTTCAAATCCAATCCACGGCGTTTTTTCAAGTCGTATTGGCAGAAAAGCAGTTCAATGTTGGGACACGGAGATTGGTTATGCGCAGCCAGCTGGATCGGTCTACCTCATCTTTAGTCTATGCTCCATACTCACCTTTCTTCACCCTCATCGGCTCTCCACTCCACTACTCTGTGCTCCCGGTGCAAGAATCGGGCCATCACAAGTGGACTGCAGATGGAAATGCGTCCGCCATCCCGTAGAACAGGGCCATCCTCCCTTTGTCCGCTCAGGCAGCCATAGTCCCTGCTGCAGGCCGCGGCTCTGCGTGACGAACCCGGGAGGCCTTGAAAGGCGCCCTGTTCCCGCCAAGAAGAACGGGGAGAGGGGGGAAGGCATTTCCGATCGTCGAAGGCGGGAGAGGGGCGGAGCCCTTCTGCGAGACAGATGTCCGCCTCACCGCCAGCCATAACAAAGAGACCCCTTTTTCTCCAGCCTCTGCTTTGATGCTCCCGGGTCCCTCGAACCTCCTACTACACCAGCGTGAACTCTGGTGCTAGTTCAAGGTCCGCTGCTTACGTGCGGGACTCTGTAATTGGTTCGCGTTTCAGCACTTGTTTATATTTATTATTTATTTATTCTCGACCGTAAGCCGCCCGGCTACCTGGGGCTGCGCTTTCCAGGTCTCAGGCCGAGAAGAGCGGGTACGATAAGGGCGAGACTGCCACGCGCGTCAACTGCGCCGTCGCCGTTACGCGCAAAACTCTGAACTGGCGTGCTGTGCTCTCGTGGTGCTGTGTGTACCTGTGGGACTTTAAAGCGATGCCCCTGTAAGTTTATCGGTTCAGTACAGGGCCTTATACTAGTTTCGCAGGGATCCACCCAGAAGATTTTAAGCTGTAACATTTTGAAAATGTTGATTTTGCCGAAACAGTGTTCGCAAAGCGTGATCTGTTCAAAGTTATATTTTGCCTTTGTGTGGAGTGTTATTTCTTTTCGTGTTCAAACATACTGTGCATTTGTGATACCGCTTCTTTTAAAAGCGCGTATTATAAACACACTGCAACTTATTTCTCGCCCTAGGTAGACGGACGCATAAACGGTTATTTTTTGCCAACCACGCAAAATGAACTCTGTTACTTCATAATTTACCGGACTTTTATCAATATGTAAAATAAAAGTTAATAGTTTGTACTAAAACGGCGTGGACATATTCGAGTGTATAACGTCATCAATTCTATTTTTTAAGGTTGTTTTTCTTTTTGAATTTTGCAAAGGAAATTGTTTTCGGCCCTACAGCACATCGTTAGCGGCATTCTTAATGCTAGGCTGATAAAAAAAAATTAAGTGAATTATTTACATATTGCAAACATAAGAAACAACACATTTACATTTCTAACAATACCATAGTTTTACCTGTACGGCGCATGAAAAGACTGACCAGGCGTATGGCAATGTTAATATCATAGACTAAAGATGAGGTAGACCGACTGTCGTCTTCTGCGCATGTACCCAAAATTGACACACCCCAAACCAACACAACTGTCAAAGTCACAAGGTCATCAGTGATGGGCGGGTTTTTATTTATACATTAATTATCAAAATACATGCCTTTTTACATGAATAAAGTACTTGTACCAATTTGAATTCCACCTAATTGCATTGAAAATTGATTAGAGGAAGCACACAAACATCTCAATTTATATAAACAGTGTTCTAACCTCAAATCCTCTCCACGTCGCATTGGTAGAAAAGCTGGGATACGGAGTGTCTACTCCGCAACTTGGGCGCGCACTCTACCCCATTTACCATCTAAGGTTATTTTGGTGTATGGCGCAAGGATACAAAATAAGCAAAAGTAGATCCTAAGCAGGGCATTCAAAAGTGCTCGATTGACCGTGAACAGCCTATAATGAGGCACGTCCACCCGCGGGATTCGCCACACCGGTGATGGACGCCTGCGTGTTGGAGACTCGCGGGCAGAATGGCGACCACGAAGCGTACCCGGGGAGACGAGCAACTGCGAGGGGAAGAATAAAAAAAAAAAAAAAAANCCCTGCACAGGTCTCGCCGCATACCAGGCGGCACAACTGCGCGTCCGTCTCCCCCCGGCCCCACCTCCCGAGCAGTCCTTGGGATCGCCTCGCCGCCGCGCGGTTGAACGGCCTGTGGCCTCAGCTCGCGACGCCGCGCCAGTCTACGGTACCAGGTCGGGGCGCCGGCTGCTCACGTCTGTGTATGCGCCGCCGTCCCGCTTGTGGGTCGCGCCACGCAACTTGGGGAATGGCGTCTCAAGCCAGTATGCCACTGTAACGTCTTCCTTACAAGCTCCGCGAGATCTACTACCCGAGCCTGTATGCAAGCGGTTACGGAGGGTTCTTCGGAATAACCTGTCCAACGACACTTGTTGCCGCACAACTAAATACGAGTGCATGTTTTATGATTCTATTTCTGCAACGGTGCTTCAGGAACATCCTTCACTCACGACTTCAGCAATATGCGTTTGTGCACAGAGTCTAATCGTTTTGTTGTTATAACTGGAAATTTTGTTTTAAATAAACACGCTTGTGTACCATAACTTTCACACAATGCTGTTTTATAATCAGTAAACATGTTCTTGATTTTTGATTTACTATTTATCCGTGTTTATAATAGCCTTTTCGCTCTTTATCAAAACAAAATAAACAAATTGAATCCTCCACCCTCTCTCTGATTGACTAAAATTTTAACCTTGTAGGAAACCTTCCATCGAAAATGGCACGCGACCAATTGCGAAAACGTCCATGAAAACGGCCAGCAGTCGGCCAAATCTTCCGTAGAACCATCCATACGAGCGGCCATGCAGGCTTGCATGGAATCGTCCAAGAAATATTCCATCGTGGCATGCAGGCTTTATACTCTAAATGGTAGCCTTATGGGCTCTGTAGATCGATTCCCATTCATATTTAACCGCAGTCGTATTATTATACTTAGTTCCCCTACCTCTGAAGGCAAATGCTCTGGCAAATTATAAAAATGTGATTTTTAAAAGCATTTTGACAATTTTTTTTATTATTTATAATGTGATAAAAGCAAAACTGTACGGCATTGTATTGTTATTTTTATTATTACTGTTATTATTACTATTATTATTATTATTACCTTTCCTGACATTTAGTTACTGAGATACACACAAAAAACGACTTCACAGAAAGTATTTTAGTACATAAACCTCTAACCATGTGGCTCGTTATGTTACTTTTGCGTTAAACTGTCAACTTTTTTTTTTTTATTAAACCGAAGCGGTGTTTACATTGGATTTACGGAAGACTCGGCGTTGTAATTCAGTAATACCAAGTATGCTTTATCTGGGTCTGAAGACATGTTGGCGTATACTTGTTTATAACTGCAATTAAACGTGCACATGAGCATTTGATATTTTCCCCTGCGTGCAATAACCTCATGCCGAGTTGCTTTCAAATATTTTCTCTAATTCCATAGTTTTTTTTTTTTTCAAATCGTTTATTTGTTTATCACTCAAACACAAACAAACGAAACTGTTAACTTAAATGTATATTGCAATTGTGGCATAATGCACGGTAAACTATCCAGCCGTAAGTTGGTAGGAATAACAATGAATACAGAAAACAAAAGAAAATAATTGTCCCTTGATTCCGATCGGCCAAAACTACGTTATATTTACGTTGTGTTGAAGATGGGTCAACTTCTCGCTTGGAAAATTGACCGTTTTTTGTCGCTCTTAATTCAGTGTAGTGCTGCGCGATGCTGAACAACATGAATACAGTGCAAAGTTAACGCAACTAAATCCATGTTAACTTCAATGTGAATCGGGGTCGCGGTGGCTGAGCGGTTAGCCCGCTCGCCTCCCACCAAGGTGAACCGGGTACGATCCCCGGCCGGACCACTCCTTGATTTTCGCAAGTGGGATTCGTGCCGGACGATGCCGCTAGTCGGCGAGTTTTCTCGAGGATCTCCCGTTCCCCCTGCCGTTTCATTCCGACGCTGCTCCATACTCACCTCAATCATCCTCATCAGTTATCAAGACCTCGATGTTAAGAGCCGCCCAAATCTCTTTTCTCACTTCAATGTGAATCAGCCTCAACTCTGCCAGCAATCGTAAAGGTACGGTTGTTCAGAGAGTAGGTAGTCCTACAAGAACTCAACGTTTACGTTCAAACAAAAAGCATTAATAAGGAATGTTTTATTTTAAAGATTGGCTTTAATAATGCTTAATCAATTGAGTTTCAGCTAGGCAACACGTGACTGTCATAACATTTTGTACATTTTCCATGAAAGCTTTACGTCGGTTCAAATTCGTAGGAATAATAAATTCTGAATCGTTGGGTCTCTGCAATGTATCCATTGCTATGTAATGTACAGCCATCGTTGCGTAATTTGCAACGACGTACGTACGAACTAAGTATATGTCTAGACAGCGATGGCCTATAAATTGTTTCTTATCCGCGAAAGCGGCGTTTTTACAACCCTTCTGCTTAATCTATGTTTGTGGCTTAATACCTTAGAATTTTAAAATAGCAGAACACGAAAACGTATAATCAGATAATTCGCCTCTCATAAAATTAAAAATACGACATTACATTATCATTCTGTGTGACCAACTTAATGCGCAGTAGTCCGCTTCACAAAGTAATTACATCCCAATTCATGCTCATTTTAAGTATATGTTGTTATGGAATTTAAGTTGGTAGTTTTGTTCGACTTTGATAACTGCGTGATCTCATTGGCTACGCTCTGTTTTTAATGGAATCCGAACAATTACCTAAGTCGGCGAACGAACAGAAATCATTAGCTAGTGTGGCTTATTGCGAGGATGTCAACTGGACAATTAGATACGTGAATTCAGTTTTATACGAGTTAATTTCGATAACGTGTGTAGACTGGCCTACGAGAGATGATAGTGATTCGCTCTTGGGATGTGAGTTTTTAAATCTATATTTGAGGCCAAAGGATATAAATCGAGGCGTGAAAGTTCGCAGTGAACAGTTTGCGGAGAGTCCAAGTCCTGAAGGAGTCGATAGATATGACTAATTTATCAAAGATAAGTAAATCTTATCTTACGCTAGAGGAGTTGCGATCTGACTCTTTTGTTGTGCAGGTGTCCATTGCTGTAACGAAAGCTAGGTAATAAATAAATTATATATATATATGAATTTGATAACTGTGCTATTTTTTCTGGTATAACATGCAGGGCAGTGTAGGCCTATGTAATCGTGGGATGATCTCCAAAAAATGAGGATAGACTGATGGCGAAATCACAGATGGGCAGTTTGCCTTTGTGAGAGGTCGCGCAGTTCACGACTGGAGTAAATTTACGATGTGTTCGATTTCGGTGCAATGTGCCCTTTATCACTTTCCTTTGATCCCTTCCCGTGTCACGAGCCCTTGTTCCCTTCGTGAGAAATATTCGTTTGTGAATTGGCACGTCCGTATTCGTTCCCACCTCGAGTTTTATTCTGTCAAACTTCACTCTGTGCGAGTTTAATTTGCCTTTGTGACGTTAGCAGGTGTTTCCGTGGTCGTGCAGAGTTGTATACAGTAACCAAACACAAACAAAAGAAATATTTCAAACAGTTGCGCATCGTAAAACGATCTAGGGCTCGAGACGGGCAAGTGACTCGTACCCTTGGCCGAAGGGGGCATTCTAGGGTGCATATGTGCCCTTGGTGTGTATTCGGACAGCGACAATGTGACGTCACATCCGGGATGCACTTGTCAAGGGTATGAAGCCAGTTAAAGGCCCGTACCTGGTGAATTCGAACATGGACATAATCAGCGACAACCCAATAGACGTTGGACGAATTGATAATGCGTGGACGGTCCCTTTAGAACTTTAGGGAGGTCCTTGGAGGAAGACGATTTGAAGGTTCGCTGGGAGGCAATCTCTGTCGGGATTGGGGAAATGCAGCCTTTGTTTAAATTGTGTACTTTTTTTTGCAACAGAAGTCGCTTTGTCCTCTGCGGTGGCTAATCTAAGACGAGATAATTGACGTCTTGAAACATTCATCCCCGCTTTTCCACTATTTCCCAGGGTCCACGCGTTTTATTATTAGCGCGTAATTGCAAGTGGATGAGGGATATGCACGGCGAAGAACAATAAAGCAATACAATTCCAGGCTAGTATTCACGCAAGGGTTTCCAAGCCTTGCCGTGCTAAATTGGCTGAGTATGGAGTATTGGGATAGAAGGTGCTTGGCGTAAAACAGAAGAAAAAAAATTACATGCGTTAGTAACATAGAAGAAAAATATAGCAGCAGTAAAACATTGTTACTTTACAGTTGTAATGTTTGTGATTCAACCAATAGGTTCTACAGTTTTCAAGTTAACCCCTTCCTCATAACAATTTCCATCAGAGATTTCCTGGCTGCCCCGCTGGTTATCTGTGTCTTCGGTGGCCATGCGCGCTTAAGACACCACGTTCGCGTAGTGACACAGAATAAGTGTACATAAGTGAAATAATGTGGCGGTTCCTTTGTTGTGTGTGTATGCCTTCTGCGATTGGCTGTGCGAAGCTCTGGGACTAGGCCTTGTATCTGCGTGGGCTGGGCTGCCCGCTGGCAAGTAGGTTACCAGACGTTGATGGGGCGAACTGCGCTGCAACATGTTGCTGGCCAGTACCGCCATTTTGCTGGCGCGTGCAGCTCGAGTTCGCGGAATAAGTGACTGTTTACCTCTGTGGTCGTGATAATGGTGCGCCCAACCTTTGGGTTGAGGGAGTTTATTTTCTCCGCGTCTGAACCAAGTGGTTCTGGGAGTGGCCTCTGTAATCACGAAATGGCAGACATCTTTGGGCCTTCTGTGTATAATCGTCAGATGTAAAACAGAATCTTCCAGCATTCAGGTGTCAGGTGGGCAGAGCAGCTTATGTTTCAAGGGCAGGACAAGCCGATACAGATGGTCCTCAGTCCGGAGACGTACGTGTGCAGCTAAAAAAAAAAACAGGAAGGCTCTTTTTTGTCGATCCTTCACCTTGCTTCCTCGTGTGACTGTACTATCAATGACAAATTAACAAGATATTTTCGCTGGGCGCTACAGTGACCACAATGAGTGTAATTAACCAAGACAACCTGTGATTAATGCATGACAGCCCCGAGCTCTGTTCTCTTCGTTACGAGCATTTGTTTCTTGTTCGTATTGTGCCGCATCGCTAGGGCCTTGCAAAAAGTTAATCACTGTCGCGTGCCCGTATAAATGACGACAGCGTCCTTGCTACAGATCACGTTCAATAATCACGTGACTGACCAATTTTGAAGAGATGATGTTAAAATGGGCGTTGCGTGCCTCTCCCAGCACGCTTGCTCGGTTTCCAGTTCATTGAAACGAACACGTAGCTTGATTCTAGCGATATATGAGTATTTATTTTTGACGTGCGAGTATTTTCTGGTCAAATAACAAATTCCTAGATTCGACTGTGAGTAATTTCGAATTCGTATAACCAGTAAAGGTAGTTGTATGACATGATCGCCGACGT
Organism: Clitarchus hookeri; assembly: GCA_002778355.1. Lineage (NCBI taxonomy): Eukaryota > Metazoa > Arthropoda > Insecta > Phasmatodea > Phasmatidae > Clitarchus > Clitarchus hookeri. Next base: position 13,532 of record NQII01005658.1, on the reverse strand, counting down.
AACGACACCTATACAAAAGTAGTTATTGTAATACGTTTATGCATCACCATCTGAGCTATACATTGTGATGACGATGTAAATGTTGACGAGCTAGCCATATGATTTTCCAGTCCAAATATGTTTTTATCTATTTTTTACTGAGGAAAGCCACAAAGCAAATACCAGGGCGGCAATCTTCGTATGGATTGGGAATTCAGGAAACCGGCATTTAGAAACCACTGAAGTGTTTGCTTGGATGGGTGTGTGAAACCACTCGGAGAAAAACTACCCCCAACGAATTCGCCGGGAACAGAGCACATTGTCTCTCCGTTGCGAATCCAGTGTCCTGACGCCTGACCACAAATGCTCAGCAATTCGTTTGCATCACGTTAAACGAAATTTCCTTCACAGAGAATGGCGCCTCGCCCATGGAAGCCGTCATACACGGTTACTTCCAATTCAATTGTAAGGTGCCGCGGTGGCGCACAGTGTCTAGGGAGTTCGTCTCCCCCCAAGACGCATCGCGTTCGATTCCCGGCGGGGTCGCTCCCGGATTTTCGCACGTGGGAATCGTGCCGGACGATGTCGCTGGTCGGCGGGTTTTTTTCGGAGTTCTCCCGTCCGCACTTACATTCCGATGCTGCTCCGTACTCACCTCTCTTCACCCTCATCGGCTTTCAAGACTCCGATGTCAAGAGCCGCCAAAATCTCTCCACTCCACGCCAAATCGATTTCCGCCTTCGCCATGGCTGCATTTTGCCTTTCTCGGAAGCACTTACTGCACAATAAGCCGAAATTATCTTCGATCCATTAATTTAACAGTCCATTCTAAACGGTCCGTTTGATAACATTTTCTAAGAATGAAGCTCGAATTTTCGAGTCTCAAAACAAAATAGTTTNCGTTCGATTCCCGGCGGGGTCGCTCCCGGATTTTCGCACGTGGGAATCGTGCCGGACGATGTCGCTGGTCGGCGGGTTTTTTTCGGAGTTCTCCCGTCCGCACTTAAATTCCGATGCTGCTCCGTACTCACCTCTCTTCACCCTCATCGGCTTTCAAGACTCCGATGTCAAGAGCCGCCAAAATCTCTCCACTCCACGCCAAATCGATTTTCGCCATGGTTGCATTTTGCCTTTCTCGGAAGTACTTACTGTACAATAAGCCGAAATTATCTTCGATCCATTAATTTAACAGTCCATTCTAAACGGTCCGTTTGATAACATTTTCTAAGAATGAAGCTCGAATTTTCGAGTCTCAAAACAAAATTGTTTTCAATGCCCGTGATGATAACATAATATATGGTAATTTTTATTTATGTGATGCACATAAACCTAACCTAAATGGCAGGGCTCTGAAGAACAAATATTAAAGGAGCCAAGCTTGTTTCTGTCTCGACCTGAGATCTCATGTTGTAGGACTGCCAGATCAGCCTTTCAAACGCGTCGTCCCATGTGCGTAACGCATCAGCGTGACACCATTCTCATCCGGTTATGTGCCGATACAGGCTTTTGTTTTCCTGGAAGGATTCCAATACGTCAGAGAAACACACACGCGCTTTAGCCCACGTTCATCCTTCCACTGTATCTGCAACAGGATTGGAACATAACTTGAGGGCATCCACCCTCGCCGAGGTCCGTCGGGCTCATACACTAAAGATGAGGTGGACCGATCTCGCTGGCTGCGCACAACCAGTCTCCGTGTCCCAACATTGAACTGCGTTTCTGCCAAATACGACTAGCAAAAACGCCGTAGATTGCTTTTGAGGTTAGAACGCTGTTTAATGAACAAGTGCTTCGGATGTCTGTATACTTCCTCTAACCGATTTGTGATGCAGTTCGGTTTAATTCAAGTCGGTGAAAGCATTTATCTTCATATAAAAGCGCTACTCTTTTGAAAATTAAGATAAAAACAAACACGTTCATCANTTTGAAAATTAAGATAAAAACAAACACGTTCATCACTGTTGACCACGTGACTTCGACAGTTGTGTTCCTTCGGGGCAGGTCAATATTGGGTGCATGCCCAGAAGACGAATAAGTGGTCTGCTTCATCTTTGGTCCGCGGTCGGGTTTCAATTCGAGGACCAACCAGCTGCCAAGAGAGTCGGCCACGCCACCACGTGCCCGGGCACGTGTAGCGTCACCCTTTCTGCGCATGACTGTATCTAGCAAAGTGGATCGCAGCACCTGGTGGCGGGTGATTGGGGGAGGGGGCGATGACTATGTATCAGACGGCGAGGTGCCTGGCCATCTCTTCCTGACCATTGGCATGACCTGCGAAAGAGTGGGCTGAGAAGGAGGATGATTGCGAGATGGGAGGGGGGGGTATACGCCTCGCACGCTGCCCGCAGTACGATCGGTTATTGGTCCTGAGGAAGGTCAGTGAGCTGATCATCCACGCCGTCAGCTGTTCGGTCGCGTTGAGCGCTCCGAGTGGCTCTACCTCCCTCTCTCTGTTTTTCTCTCTCCTCCACGTATGAAGAGCATGACCCTATAGCCCAGCGATCGGCAACAAGCGCGTAGTTGTGCGCGCGGGATGTGCCGAGTGTGCCCAAGCACACTCGAATAAACCAGCATTTAAAATTGTAATCTTTGAGATTTATTTATTATTCTGGAATTTCATCGCGCCTAAGAGCACGCAGGTCTGCATGAGACATTCTGAGGAATGACGTCAATATTAATTTGAATCANGAATTTCATCGCGCCTAAGAGCACGCAGGTCTGCATGAGACATTCTGAGGAATGACGTCAATATTAATTTGAATCACCGTATTAATTAACTGATCAATTTCACTTTTAAAATTTATACAAATTTGTTTTTCACCAATCGGGTGTTCCATAAATATTTTAGGAAATAATGCGAAATGTGGTCTTCTTATAATATTCTGTTTTGGCACAATTTTTGCAAAGTTATCGTTATTTTAAACCTTAAAATAAAAAAATGTTCTGGGGGGGGGATTTTGGAACTCTCCTTTTATGAGTCGATCTNCCTGACCATTGGCATGACCTGCGAAAGAGTGGGCTGAGAAGGAGGATGATTGCGAGATGGGAGGGGGGGGTATACGCCTCGCACGCTGCCCGCAGTACGATCGGTTATTGGTCCTGAGGAAGGTCAGTGAGCTGATCATCCACGCCGTCAGCTGTTCGGTCGCGTTGAGCGCTCCGAGTGGCTCTACCTCCTTCTCTCTGTTTTTCTCTCTCCTCCACGTATGAAGAGCGTGGCCCTATAGCCCAGCGATCGGCAACAAGCGCGTAGTTGTGCGCGTGGGATGTGCCGAGTGTGCCCAAGCACACCCGAATAAACCAGCATTTAAAATTGTAATCTTTGAGATTTATTTATCATTCTGANCCATGTCTAACACCGGGGGACAAGCCCTTTCCAATAAAATTTCCAATTCCCCTTTTATGAGGCCATTGGCGATTCTTCAACTTCGCACCCGCCATAATGATGACGGCTGTGCACGCTTATGAATAAGTGAACCTCCGTCTGAACACGGGCAGAACATAAGATACCTTTCTTTAAGGGGAATCTGTATCCGTCATCTTAGATTCATCAATTTTCTTGCCACAAGTTCCATTTCAAAAGGTTTGACGAAATTTTTCGCACATCACAAGATGAATGATAGCTTCTGAAGTTTTATTAAAATGTTACAGCTTCGTTGCGTTTATAATTTTTGGGCTGGGGACATGATTTCTTGCAGGCCATTACAGAAGTGACGCTAATAACGGTACACAATTAAAACCCTATAAAACTGTAAAACGCGTGACTTTGACTTAGGTGAACTCATTATTTACTTAAACAGGTATTTTTTAATGGTAGCTCTTTTTGTACACAGTATTTCCTGTTATATACTCACGTGCATTAAATACTATTATTGAAACAAGACAAATTAAAACAAACAAAAAAAGTGGGGCTGTAAGCCCACGATAGCGTAAAAGCAGGCAGTGGCCAAAAATGTTACTCTGTGAAATACGCAATAAAATCAACACGTACAATTAATTCTAAAAATTCAATAATATGAACAGTTTAAGTGTGTAATTGTGACTGAGCCGTCTTTGTGTCACAGGTTCTAACAGGTATGATTTCATAACGCCATGTTTGTCGTAGGAATTGTTCGGAGTCCACTCCAGTCTCAGTTGTACGTTTCCAGCGGGTATCAAGATCTTCCTATTGGGAAACGGAGATTTGAGAAAACCAAGGGGTGAAAACGGGGTCGAGCGAGGTCGGAAAGTAGATATTTTAATCAAGGCCACGTGAACGCAGACCAAAAACGCTCTATCGAGGTCAACAGCAATAACCTATCAATCCGTTCCACATGCCTACGTTGTTGGCAGAATTAAGGAAGGTATGTTTTTTTTTATTTTATAACTAACGATCGTCGCGAGAATCGTCAGTCATGCGGGCTTTTCTTCTTATGATTTAACATAAATTAAAATGACGGAACCAGTGCGAAACAAGGCCGACAGGAGCAGGCTCGACGCCACAGCCTTGAACAGGGTATATTGCGCGTACGAAGAAAGAATTAAATGCACGTAAGGAATTTGTATCGACAATTTTTTACCCCGGTAAAGCTAAATCACGTAGTAAGCAAAGAGGTTTATTAATTTAATTTAGTCTTACATTTGAAGAAAGTACGTTCTTTATTAATTACTTTTATATTTTATTATTTGAAGCCGTTTTCGAGGCCTTCTGTACTGCGCATGCGCATGAGTACGCACCTCATTGGCTTCCGATTTAGTGGCGCACTAATCACATGCAAAGTGCCGACCGTCTGCCAATCGGCTGCAATCAAAAGAACCAACATTCCGGAAAACAGGTCTTGAAATATGTCTTCTCTTATAATAACGTGCTCGCCTCATGGTTCTGTGAATGTTAATTGGGATTCACAACAAATTAAGTTTGAGCTGGGAGATGCGATTTGGATTTTTAGGAAGTTGGTTGGTACGAATGGTGATGTTCGTGTACAGTATGTGTATTGTGCTTAATAAATTGTATGATGTGTGGTATTAGCACGTCTTGTTTAACCTCCTCCAACCTCCTTTCCAGCATCATGTGCTACCAAGAAAGATGGCGTAAGCATTAAGAAACTTGAATAATATGGCGAGATGTTGGCGTTTCATAAAGGCCGCATACTTTCGCAACCAAGAAATATTGAACGTAAATGTCAGCTGAAGTTTATAGACATTCCCTGCTACAGTGAAGCTGCATAAACTCGGAAGCCAACAGGAATCTTCGTGTTTGTGTTTTTCTCCTACCGGATTCTACGCCTCTCAGCTCCTCACAGGAGGGCTAAAAGGAGATCGGGACCTTCAAATTTAAGTTCCGGATAGTTTGGCCATTGACTCCGTGCTTATAAATTAAAAGTCACACAGTCGAGGTTGTGCTAGCCTTATGACCGTGACGCCTTCGGTATACCAAGGTCATCGGATTTCCCTTCACTTACTGACTAACACCCACCAACGCGTATCCCCCTTCGCCACTGGCACGACCACGAACTTTTGAGGCCGCGGCTGAAATTAATTTCGGTCATGGGCAATTAGTTATCTAATCGGAGAGCAACCGATTGCAAGAAACTGAACAAATGACAACAGACCAGCGAAACCGACGCAGGTGTTTTTAATACAAAAAAAGATTAATGTGCGTGTTATTTATCTGAGATAAGATGAACAAAGAGTATGGGATAATCCTGAAACTACTGTTGTGGGAATGTGGGCTAAGAAGCCCATATTAGTTGCCCTGTAATCTGTTTCTGTGTCCAAAAAATGGTTTTTTTTTCTGACAATATACTTGTCAAAATCACGTTGCCCGGACTCGTGGTTTAACGCAACGTTTACATAAAAACGTTCTGTTAAATTTTGGTGCATTTCCTGTGGTCGATATTTAACCCAGCTGGAGTATGCTTTGGTTATGAAATACTGTTTTTTCTTTATAACTACGGATCTATTGGGAAACCAAACGTAAACTAACGCAAATCGTTTAAATTACGCGGTCTCGCAATTTTTAGCACTTCTGCCGGAATTTCAAAGACCAATTTCGGGAATAAGGGGCGTGGAGAGAGGGACGTATGTGCAGAATATGTGAAATCTGTTTACCTTGTGTAAAGTCTATGGGGGGGATTACGTTGAATTGGCTGCCCTGACTACACAAGGTGCAGACTTGTCTTTCTTGATAAACCTGAACAGATTCGCAGGACGAAGGAGCTATGGAATCAATCCGGAGAGGCAAAACGAAGCACCTCGAGAAAAATATACCTCTCGCCATTGCGGCTTCCGCTACACTGCCGTCATACTCCTGATCTTTAAAAAAAAAAATCCGGCCCGCCAGGGCTTAGGATTGAACAGTAATTACCAGAGATGGTAATCAACTATGAGTTATTTATATTCAGTCCAAATCCGCATAGAACTCATCTTATGCTGCCCACGCGGAAAACAGAACAGTGTACTTTCTGCTAATGTCCCCAAAACTTCATTCTTGTACGTGGACTCAAAGCGCCGGTAGATTTCTGTTGCCTATTTTCTTTTTCCGCGGACTCCCAGATATCTGGGCTGGTAATACAAGATGTTTCGCGAGGATGCACTGCCACTTATTAAGCATATACCTGAAGTCGTGTGGAATAAAACATGCCATACAAGTGTGGATCCTCAGTGACTTGGGTAGAAGACTTCTCTTGTAAAGTTTTAACTTCGACGTCAGGTGGAATTGTAAAGAACGACAAAGTACAAAGAATTCGTGTAATTTGCAGGTGCTGCGATGGGTGAATTGCGTTGATGAAGTTGGCAGCCTTGCGACTGCTGGTAACGATCGGCAAGGATAGTCGCTGCGATGGAAACCACGGCACTTGCAGGCCAACGATGATCCCGCCCTGGAAACGGCCTTGCGTATTACGAAGTGAGGCGGACTTGACAACACTTGATCAAGTCCAGCGTTTAGTCCCGGGATCGACACCGAAGCTCACTGGCACGGAGATGCAAGAGATAAGAAAGTGCTAATTTAGTNACTTGACAACACTTGATCAAGTCCAGCGTTTAGTCCCGGGATCGACACCGAAGCTCACTGGCACGGAGATGCAAGAGGTAGTTAGATAAGAAAGTGCTAATTTAGCTAAAAACTGACAACCGCTGAAACGCAGTTAAGAAGAAATTCAAAACTTATTTGTGCGTCTTCAAAGGGAATTGAAAAAGATTTTGTATGACCAGTATTAAAATTCGTATCATTGTATATATCATGATCTGGATCCACATTCTTGTATTACTTTTTGCTCCGCGTGATTAAAAAAAAAAGAACGCCATAAACTCTACAACAATGAGTTTTATTTTTNATTCGTATCATTGTATATATCATGATCTGGATCCACATTCTTGTATTACTTTTTGCTCCGCGTGATTAAAAAAAAAAAGAACGCCATAAACTCTACAACAATGAGTTTTATTTTTAAAAAATTCGACAGAAACACGGGTTAAAAAAAGAATTACTCAGAAAACAAAAGTCGAGCGAGAAATATATTACTGTAATTACACTGTTTGTGTTATTCACTGACAACTGTTATTTTGCCTTTTCCAGTCAGCCACGAAAAAAATCTATCCATGCCTCTTCTTTGCATTCATACTGGCGAATAATTTACGTTCCTACTATGCAGTATCTTCATCTGCGCGGGCGCAATAGAGGCGCAGCCCCACTCAAGTCACCACCCTCACAATTTCCCGGAATTCACAAATATAATGATGGGGTCGCGATGGTGTAGTTGTTAGACTGCTCGCCTTCCATCTAGGCAAACCGGGTTTGATTCCCGGCGGGGTTGCTCCAGGATTTTCGCATGTCGGAAACGTGCCGGACGATCCCGCTGGTCGGCGGGTTTTCTCAGGGATCTCCCATTCCCCCCGCCCTTGCATTCCAGCGTTGCTCCATACTCGCCTCACTTCGCACTCGTCGGCTCTCAATACCACGATGTTGAGGGCCGCCCAAATCTCTCCACTCCACTCCACACTCCTCGGATATAATGTATCTTCTCTCTTTGTGGAAGGAAGAATCTCTACTCTCTTGTGTTTCTTACTTGTCTGTCGGCTGCCAGGGGATGCGACAAACCTTCCACCCCGTCCTTTCAATCCACCCACGCGTGACAGTGCGTCGTTTGTTAATCATCTTGTATTATAGTCGAACGACTATCCGGTCACACAGCCGACCACAGCGCGTGAGCAACAATACGTCGTGATCCGTGTTCGGGTTTCTGGTCGGCCTCCGAGTTGACACGGCGACCGAGGACAAGCAGGTTGGCATTGGACCCCGTCGAACTTAGGCTCACGCCTGCCTGGAGCTGTATTCCTCGTTTGAGGCCGAGAGACGCAGGAGCGATAAGGGCGACACTGCCCCACGCATCAAGTACACCATCGCCCCTAAGCACAAAGCTCTGAACTGACGTGCAGTGTTCTCGTCGCACTGCGTGTACCTATAAGACTTTCAGCACTGAACCTAATATTTTACTGGTGGAAGTTCTGTAGGAAGGTTCAATGCAGGGACCTCGAGTTGTTTTGTATGCATCTGACGCGTATATTTTGAGATACAGCGCTTTGAAAAAGCTGTTTGTAGCCATTTTGGAGTGCTCTGAAATGGTGTTTCTAATGTACGTGGCTGGCGTCTTGAAAGCACTCAACAGCCCTAGTTTGAAGTGTGAGTTCTTTTCGTCCATCAGCACAATGGACGCACATTTAATAGTTTCGCAGGGAAACGTGAATTACTAACACTTTGTAACGCAGTTCAAGCGCCAGGTAGGCGGGAGGGCCTCCTTCGTTTATTGCCTTTCCACTAATTTGGTTGTTGAAACATAAATGTGGTCGTTTAAAAGTCTCAAAGTCGGCAAAAATCGCTGTAAGTAGCTCTCCGTTTTCGATAGTTCTTCTATAGAACCGTGTTTTAAACTAGTATAACAGATTGTTGTATTAAAACAGTGTAGTGACCCCTTAAAATTCTGAGGTAACGGAACACACACCAAGCTTTTTAGTGCTGATTTCCATTGCCGTCGTAATGCTTCCTTATGGTAAAATGTGACCTTGAGGCGTTTGATATAGTTTACTAGGGATTCCTCTTTAATATACCTCAAGGTCACGCTGGCATAAGGAAGTAATGCGATACGCGATATGCATTCCCGGATATCTGAATTTCTCGTAAAATAGGTATGTAACAGTAGGGTATTATTACACGCAATGAAAGCCGATGGAGTAAAACACAAATGCCACTTTGCACTTTTCATCTTTACTTTAAGGAAACTGCGCAAAGAAGCCCTGAAAATACTATTTTCTTAAAACCATTTTCACTATCTTCTCCCTTTGAATAAATTTATAAGTATAAAAATAAAAAGTGGTAGCTGGAGATGGGGGGTTTTTTTTTTACCTTTCCTGGGGGAAAAAAAAAGTTGTATTCCCGGAACATTTGTTTACCGAGACGCACGTATACGAGCAAACGCTGATTTTAACAGACAACGTTGTGCTAGGGAGTTCCGTCAAAAACACGGATATCGGTCCAGCCGCAGCGCACAGACGTGGACGTTGCGTTTGTTTCGGTTTGCACTGACCTACTCCAGTGCTGTCAACATAGTCCAGCTCACACACGCTAGAGGTCACTGTCGTCAACTTGCTGGCGAGCCTGCTCGTCTCGGAAGAACGTGCTGTGTATGTCTCACTACGAGCCCCGAGTCGTTAACCTAGAGGCAGGGCTGTGCGATATCTGCTTTTCGGTATCGCATCGATACTTCCTGGATGTATCGATTCTAAGCGGTGCACAGAAATATCCTGAACCCTAGGTACAAACTTTGTCAGTTATGGAGAATGCGGTAGAAAACATGATTCGACCTATGACCGAACGCGATTGTTGAGGACAATGGCGGATCCACGGAGAAACGGAAGACTTGNCCCCCCCCCCCTCTAAAACCGTAAGTATAACTCTTGTTTGTAAATATTTCAGTTCAAAATATTTAGTAACATTTAAATATAAAAGACGCTGTTTAAAGTTGAGAAAATAATGATTTTTTTCTTATAAAAATTGATTGCAAGAAATTCAAGCTCTTTTCAAAATATTTCATTAGGAGGCCAAAGGTTCATTCGAACGTCAATACCGTTTCCCCTATACTTCGACACTTTATCCGCACCTGATTGAGGGAAAGATACGTCCTTGAAAATCGGGAATTGAAAGTAGTTATTTGCAAAATGTCAGCAACTACGTGAGATTAAACAAATATGTGAACAGCGTCATCCTGATTTGTGTTTCTCTAGAGGTACACATAATTATTGCGTCATAACAATCGATAAACACCCACGGGTAGCATCATTTCATTGGTAAATAATATGGCACCTACTTAATTCCCCAATGACGAACGATGTTAATACCCGCCAAGTGTTTACAGATTGCAGTTTTCGTTTTTATTACTGAAATTAATGCATATAAAATTAATTATTACAAATAAGTATTCTTGCGTGTGAAAATTGTTACTAAAGTCTATTCGCGGTAACTTCAAATTTTTTGGATCAAACATTTGAAAAATCACTCCATGTATAACGTGTTTGGTTGTTTCCTAAATATGTCTTGTATCACAAGCGTTTTATTTTTCTATTAACACAAAAGTATATTGTTTCTGCTTAAATTGAAATTTCATTTATATGTTACCTATAAATTATGAAATTTCTAGTATGAATTAAAACAGAGAGAAAATAGGTGTGTTGACAATGCCTAGTTAGAAATTGTTCTTATAGAAAATATGATTACACTGAGTGCGCACAATTGCAGTGCGTTGTCCATTTGGTGTAATTTTCTAGATTTTATTAAGATTTGTTTGCACGAGGCGAAAGAATATACTGAAAATATAACATTAGCAGGGATTCAGAAAAGTTGTAAAACCGTGAATGTACTATAACGTTTTATTACATGCAACCAGAGTAATTATTAGGATTACCTTGCTTGGTATTTTTTTCTTTTTTCAAAATGTGCTGTTTAAAGCATTCCGAAAAAAAATTACGCTAAGTTTTAATTTAAAATGTATCGTTAATTCGTTTGCTATATTTATCTTCAAACGTATATGAAATTTAAATTTAACACCTAAGTGAGTAAATTCTAGTAAAATATTTGGCAATGTTACAAAATATATGCATTCTTTTTTTCATATGCAACATACATCGTATTTCTTTGATAACTTTAGTAACGTAAGTACTATTTTATAATAAGTTTTACGCATTGTACTGTTGGGTGCAGTGCTTTGTTGGAGGCTACTCTTCTCTTATTTCTATCATCGTTCAGGTATATACTATATCAATAGATATATTTCAAAATTCGCGTTATTATTTGGCATCAGGCTAAACTTCACAGTACTGTATACACTCGAGCCGTCGACGTTTCTCCATTGTCTGCTGCCCAGACGTGAAGTCACTCCCTTTCTGATTGGTCTGCACTTAATTGGGGCACACAATTGTGAAATGTTTAACTCACTGGCGCAGCGTTACCCAGGACGTGTCAAATGAAGTATTGTTCAATGGCAGACCAATTGAAAAAAAAGGTACTCGTATTTTAAGTTTGAACGTGTCCCGAAACAATGCCGCGAATTTTGCAGGTCTCTGTAACAGAACAGTCCACGACAGCAAGCGAAAGTGGCGAGCCACCTCACCGACGGCGGAATGTGCGTTGCGCGAAAACTGGCCGTGGAAGTGGGTTACGAGAAACGTGCCCGCCAATCTGGGTCATTAATTAGCGCACGCCGCCGACAGAACACGACCGACCACAACGGTGCGCTGTTTCCACTTTTACGAAAGCCACGTACAAAAATGCGATACTTAATTTTNTTTTTTTTTTTTTTTGGTGAGGTCATACGTTTTCCTGACAGGCCGGCTCAACAGTGAATCTGTCAGAGAGCAAAGTGCGGCAGTCACTTTCTAAAAATAACGGCGGCGGGTTGTGGGTGGAGGTGCCGATAGTGACACAGCAACATATTTCCCCGGTGGGGGAAAAAAAAAACATTGGACGGACGATGTCTTGTTGACAGGCGTTGTATTCTTTGAGGAGGCGGCTGCGAAACGCCGGGTTTTCAAACTCGTTTACCGAAGCAGTTAGCGAGTTATGACACAGGGAGAGTTGGTTCACGCGTTCGACAACGGAGCGGTAAATCCAGCGATGGGCGTGCAGCACAAGTAACGAAGAGTGAATAGAGTAATTATGGGACAGCATAGTCATCCGAGTGTTGAGCACCTATCACGTGACTTTAGGACAAACCACGAGGCCTGACATTACCGTAACAACTTCTGTTTCGTTTGGCTGCTCCTGATTATACAAATTAACATTTCCCAGCCAATATTTCGCCATACCAAGCAACCGTATGTCTCTTCCTTGCATCGTTATTACATAACTATCGAACGAAACTGAAGTCAGCTGTATCAGACTGATATAGCTGGTTCTTNTCTTCCTTGCATCGTTATTACATAACTATCGAACGAAACTGAAGTCAGCTGTATCAGACTGATATAGCTGGTTCTTAGGGCGTTGAGACCTTTTTCGGTTAATGGGAGCAAGCTCTTTCAGAGAATTTGGGTCCCGTGATCCTGCAGAAAGCGCACCTTTCCTAATTTTATTATTGAATTCAGTTGTGTCAGTATTTACTCACCCATTGCTTCTTGTTAACGTATTTTAATACAAAATACTTACACCATTATAAACATTACTAATTCGCATAATTATACACCTTTATTTTGAATAAATATAGACAAAGTAAGAAAATAAATCTACAATTTTTTTTCAAGTTTAGAAACCCCTCCCTCCTCCCCCGTAAAGGCTTTGGCGCCCCTGAGTCTATCGGAGAGTCTGTCGCCTTTCCGGTGGGCCATAGCTGGTTCCCCATTAACTTGGCGATTTTTGAAACCAAAGTCTGGAAATAAATCTCAATCTACTATCAATTTCGTACCAAAACTTGAAGAAACTATTTATTTTTGTTTCCGTTTGTTTTATGTAAGCTAGAGTAGGGACTGGCCTATTGGTTGCATATTTACGTTCCTAACGATGTCATGGTTTCACTTGATCACCGGTTTATCGTGACCACGGCAAATTAATGTTCCATGCAACGTCTGTACGAAGTCTATATAGGTCAAAGATTTCATCCCCAATAGCATAATCAGCTTGAATCAAGCTTGAATCGAGCTAACTGGTCTCCACACGTTAAGTTTGTAGCAAGCTTGCTTGGTTACATTTGCAGCAAGCTTGCCTTGGCAAGCTGCAAGTATAATTCAAATCATCTGCACATTTGCCATTAGCAAGTAGTGCCAGTCGTGAGAAATTGGGCTCGGATCAAGCTTGACTCACACATGACGCGATAAACTTGTTTGTCACAGCAAATTAAACCATTCACGGTTTCTTTCAACTTTTCTGAAGATCTGTTAAATTTCTACTTCGTGGATATTCCTCTGCTTCATGCAAACAAAGTTAACCGAGTTTACAACACACCGCATTCGTGCCTACTAAGTTTAATAATAGTTTGCATAAGAACTATTTCTTACTAGGCATTGCCAACACAGCTATTTTCTCACTGTTT
>NQII01005657.1:126520-137233 GCA_002778355.1 Clitarchus hookeri | reverse complement strand
GTGGGGAAGGGGGCCGGTCTCACCTCCACTTTTCAGCCAGCAGCGGCATCCTGGGTTAATAAGCAGTGGTTGGTCACCACTTCGAATTGTAAACGTACTTGTAACTTATTTTAGTCGACTTGCATCATTTTTTTTTATATATATTTCTTGTTTATAGGTCTTTACATAACCATAAGCAGCAGTATTTTAGTTTAAATATTTTAAACCTTGGCGCACATGAAATGTACAGAATGGAATGTACAAAAACGTACAATGCGCAGTATGAGTGAGGGGATGGAGAGAGAGATGTAATATTTAAGTTAGCAAGGGTAGGTACTAAACAGGAAGTTGAAGACTTGCAGCCCATGGGCAGAGTACTGGGAAGGGTGTAGGGACTGACGTGACTTACAGGCTCTGCCCCAGTTGCTCTCCCTTGCTGCGTATATCACCACGGCGATGACACTTTCTCCCCGAGAATACACCATCATTTTGCCTCGGTCACCTCTCCTGATGAATGGAGACAGCTCGTCAAGCCGGCGTGTGGTCTTCAAGGCCTGTGATCTCTGTACGTACTAAATAAAACATAAACCTCTTCTGGTGCAGTGTGTCTCCTTGCACTGGAAAGTGAAGTTACAGGCGTGCGCATCAGGACCGTACAACTGCCCTTGCAAGCACAAATTTCTTATAGACGTATCAGTTTTAGAGTATGTGAAACATAATGATTTACATCTGTTATTGGTTGCGTATTTCCCTCCATACTCTTACATTTGTAGCTGGGCTAATTTTACTCAGAACATTGTGTAGAATAGAATGCACAGCAACTCGCTTACCCCATAACCCTGCTGGCCTAGGACGAGGATGTCCAGGGAACCTTACACATACTCACATATGGTCAGCGCAGGAAGTCCCGTGCTTCTTCACCCTAACCTTGAGCAGTATCATTGGACAGGGAAAACATGCAAATATCAGGAAATTGGGATGAAATGGTTAGAAATATATTTCATAAGTTACTAAATTTTGGAATTTAGCACTTCTGCAGTAAATATGAATTGTATAGTACAATATTTTGGTTTGTTGCCTATTTCTAGAAATATTGAAAATCTTGGGGGCAATTTTGTTGTTTTATGTGTAATCATAGCAATTTTTATTGGTACATATTTCCATCGCTTAATTTTCTTCTTGTTGATACAGCAAGCATTGGCATAGTAATAAATTTGATTTTAGGTGTCAGCTCTTAGAATTCTGCAAATAAAATATTGTCTGAAATAACAATGTGAACACTTGGAGTGGTTCTTGGGGAATTGCTACCTTGTATAATGTCTTGTTTTAGTACTATGGCTGTTTCTGACCTTGAGAAAACTAAAACAGTATTTCCACCTACGTGTCAACTTTACGTATACTGTTCAGTATTTTTGTTATTTATTTTCAGTAGTTTATAAGAATTGTTACTTCATTGAAAGCGTCAGTAAAGGAATGCTATCTACTCGTAAAATAGATTAGTAATTTTCAAGGAAACACCGTAAAAATATTTATAATTTTTGTCATGTATGTTGATTTTGAAAAAGGAACAGGACAACTGGAAATGTCAGGTTAGTCATTATTGGAATACTACCAGTCATCCTGTTGAATACGTAGAATACTGTTACGAGACGCCTGAGGGGTATATCTGAGTTTGCGAGGAATGGAGGTCTTAATAAAAATAAAATAACTAACTCAGTGAGCACAATATTTAATGTCTATTTCAACTCTAATTAACATCCTTCCAAATGTCTCTGTTTGGTTATAGTCAATTAACTCATACTCATCATCAACACATGTTCAGTCTGTCTGTTGCCATCATTTGTCTCTGAGGGTTGTACAGCCACACCAATTGTCCTTCTTGAAATACCTCGCCTAACATTCTCCTCGCATGCCGGGTCTTCATCGTGTCACTATATCGTCATTTGTGCCTTACAGAAGGACTAATCCCATCATTACCAGTTTGAAAAGATTACCAACTACAGAATTTCCCCTTGCGTCTTGGTTTAGACCATGTCTACCAATCTGAAAAGTACTGGTAGTTCCTGTCAACTGCCTCACTCCCATTCTTGAGCTCACGTTACATGTTGGATCCTCGAGGCACTTGCTCCATGGGACCGCTATCCTCAGAGCCACTACTAAGGGACCATCACATCATTCGCTCCATACCATGGGCTCCTTTCACTGCTATGTGGCACAGTGTGCACAGGGAATCTGGACAGCACTCGCACGTTATCATGTGCATTTTCCAACTGCTTAGTGAGGTGTGCAGCTTGCAACATCAGCTCGTCAACGCGGTGTCTCAGTTGTTGGAAACACGCATGAAGCTCACAAATTTCTTCATGCAAGCGTTTGCATTTACTCATCGAAGCTATTTGTTCTTCACTTTCCTGGCTCTTGTCCTGCTGCTACTTTTGTGGCCAATAGGCTTTCACGTGCCTCAGCTGTCCACATGACTAACACTCCCGCCGTTTGGGTGGGGGGGCGGCGAAGCTCTGTAGCACGTACCCTGGGAGTGATGTCCCTCCGTAATCATCTGCAATGCCTTCAGTGTCTTAGTTATTCTGTCTTCTTCGTCTTGGTTCAGCGTCACCGCCTGTACCGGACGTCTAGGTGCGGGCTCCTGTCTTGCTGACTCGACTTCCAGTGCTCGGACCAGGGCGTCCTGCATGTTGTGGGGTGCAGTCAAACGTACTGCTTGCCGTACGTCTGTGTCGGCGATGGTATCGATGGTGCGGCTTGGCAGCTGTGCATGGTGGGCATGTCGCAGGTACCAGTTGCCAAAACATAGTTCCAAGACCGACACCAGTGTTGGGTACTCCAGTTAATGTTGCTCTGGCAGAGATTGTAGTATGCTCAGTGCAGGGCCACTCAATACTGCTGCGAGGTAGTAAGCCCGTTGTTCGGCTGACCAGTCATTCAGGGTGGCGACTATTTCAAACTGGTGTTGGTACTCCCGCCAAGACATCTGGCCATCATAAGGGTCAGGTTTAATTGAGACCCCCTTCCCCATTCCTGACTGCACGACACAAATGCTGCAGGGCTGCTGACTATCCTCCGAGATTGCTGTGTTGGTTACGGCTTGTACTGCTTCTTCACTTTTCTCAGCTGCCGATGTGGTGATAGGTGAACTCCGCTGCTGAAGAAATTCCTGTCATTCCTTCTTCGTTACACTCATTTCGTTCTCGTCACTGTCCATTCGGTTGTTCACACTGTTCAGTATTTCATTCACTCTGTACAGTCTTTCATTTACACTGTCAGTATTCTCGACCATGCAGTAAATTCCTGTATTCACTAATTCCCTTTATTTTCCTATCTATGTGATCTATTTTTTATCATGTCCACAGACCACTGCGTGGGGTTTGTTCAAGAGTAAACACTAGTTGATTGTAGGGACCGTGGAGGTGTAGTGGTTAGACTACTCGCTTGCCACCTAGGCGAACCGGGCTTGATTTCTGCTGGGTTGCTCCTGGATTTCCGCACGTGGGAATCGTGCCGGACGATGCCGCCGGTTGGTGGATTTTCTCGGGGACCTCCCGTTTCCCCCGCCCCTTCATTCCGGCGTTGCTTCGTACCTCACCCCACTTCACCCTCATCGGCTCTTAAGACGTCAATGTTAAGAGTTGCCCAAATTTCTTCACGCACTAGCTGATTGTGTTAGAAAAATAATATAGAATGGAATTTTGTCTCTTACAATTTTCACGTAATTTTCTGTCGTAGGCCATAGGCATGTGTTTTAGGACTTCCAACGTAAGTTACCGATCCTTTAAAGGGATTTCCAAGGAAGAGGGAAATAGTGTGTATTTTAAACGGCTTAGCTTTGTATCTTTCACACTGCTTCATTTTATTTTATTTTATTTTGTCAGCGTTGTGTTGGAAAGTTTTGCAGTAGCTGTGGATTTGTGCAGAGATCCTGGTCGACTTGCGGGAGGCCATCCTTCAGGTGGCTCGGCACTTCATGTCGGTCGACCCCAAACTGAGCAAGGCGATCCTTGTGTCGGACTACACGATGGAGAGCCACTCGCAGGATCACGATAATTACGTTAACGTCTCCCGCAACCGTAAGCGACGCGCAAAAGCCTTGCTGGGTGAGCTTCTCAATTTTACGATTTTATTGTTTCCCAGAGACAGTAATTTTTTTGCAACAATTTGTTGTATTTTTTATTGCCTGTGTCTCGGTTCAAATTGTTCATGGTGCTGTTATTTTCCATCGTTGGCAGATTTTGAAAGACATGACGATGACGAGCTGGGCTTTCGAAAAAATGACATCATCACCATCATCAGCCAGAAGGATGAACACTGCTGGGTTGGAGAGCTCAACGGCCTCAGAGGTATGTGTTTCAGCTTGATTACGATATAATACTGAAATGGGAAAAATGTAATAATTTTATCAGTTTAAATTAAAATCATGCAACCTCAAGTCATTCTTAAACACTATGTAAAATGTTGTCTCATTAAATCAAAAATGATCTGAGGACATCTTTGACGTTATAACGTTGCTTATGTCTTGGTATAAAATTGTTTTTCAAGTACAGTATTGGCACCTTTATACACCACGCGTATTCGAGAACCACACACAGTTTAGAACCAAATGTGACCATGCATGTCTTGTAAAAATTTGTATTAAATAATTATGTTCTTTAACAAAATAATGAGAAGTAATAGTACTTTTCTGTTTTCTCTTAATTTGCAACAACTTACGGTATGGAATATTTGGTTTGTGGAATATGACAAATTATTGGTATTTTTGGGTGCTTGAAAATTCATCTTACAGGAAAACATAACTGCTACAAAATTGCAGTTTCCAGTAATATGGTCTATTTAACAAAGAACTTACTGTTAGTATTCCACAATTTCCAATTCTTGGCTAAATTTTATTTATGGTATTTACTATCAAGTTCCTCAATGCTAACTAGTGTGATATAATGAAGAGTGGAGGGGAGAGGTTCAAGAGGCAGTTAACTACGAGGTATTGAGAGCAAATGAGGGTGAANGGGGGGGGGGGGGCAGGAGATCCCTAAGAAAAACCACCGACCAGCAGCAACGTCCAACATGATTCCTGCATGTGAAAATCCAGGAGTGACCCTGCCGGGAATCAAGCCTGGTTTTCCTTGGTGGGGGGCGAACGCTCTAATCGCTACACCAACCACGACCTCTAGTGTGATACGTATAATGTGGCAGTTGCTGTTCGCTGTTAGTTGAGCTCTTGTGAAAGCCCGCTTAGACTCTCCGTTACTTCCCATCTTGTATCTTTCTGCTGCGTGCAAGGTTAACATCGCTGTGGGCCATCTCGCTTTACTCATGCATCACCCGAGTGAAGCAGTGGGATTTTAGGAATGTAGAGGTGTTAATAAGAGGTAAATTGATGCTTTTATGTGAAAGAAACATCGATGTCAGATGCCATAAATTTACATATTACACTCTCAGTACATCATCTTGTCTTAGAACTATCGTTATTATTTTGCTGCCAACTTAAATTGGAGACCATATGTCAGTGTGGACTGTAGCATTTAGTTAAGGCTCAGTTTCATCCACCGTGTTGAATTTTCCATTATGTGCTATTCTTTTCAATGGAAAAAAACTGAAGAGGTAATTGTTATTTTGTTATTATATAAAATTTGCATTGCAGAAATGCCTTCAAATGTAATCTCCAAAATTTATCCATGTGTAATCTGGTAATTGTGAGATACCTAATATATATTGATGATTGGAAATCATGCTGCACTAATTACATTATAATTACTTGATAAATGTTCAGAATCTGTGTTGGTTGTGCATTATGCCTATTGCCAAAGTTCCCGGTGGAATCGGCGCTGGCCTCACCAAACCTTCCCTCCAGGTGGCCGATACCTATTAAAAGGTCATACCTGTAGCGCTTCTTTCTACTTTTACTTTAACTCCTGCAAGCGAGATCTAAATCTGCTCTTTTCTTTCGCAGGGCACCACCGGGAACTTTGAATTTTGAAATCTTTCATGTTGGTCAAAATGGATTTAAACACACAAAACTAAATATTACACACGTTCCTATTGCTCTCGTGCTTGTCCTTCTTTCACGGAATTTAAGCATGACGGCATCCCTTATCACTTTCGCGGCCCAGTGCATCCGGACTGTGTCTGGGCTTAGATTTGGGGGACAGCTGGAAACCAGAATTGTCCCCCCGCCTCATCGCCCACCGGGCGCAAGGGGCATTGTTCAAACCACACTGCAAACTTTCTACACATGCACATTTACACACACATTCATCTACCATTCTTAGACCAACTGGTCAGTCCTTTCCTTAAGAAGCGTCGCTCCTTCCATCATCCAAATCACATTCCTGGGCCATCGCTGGGGTCGTTATCGTTGGGTTTCCTGGAACAAGGGCACATCTTATCCAGGAATTGGTGTCACGTCTGGGTTTTTCCAAGGAGCAGTCCGAGGTGAAGAACTAGTACCTGACCATAGAATACTTCGTGAAGGGTTTACTATGATCGAAGATACGCCTCCCATACGTGCGGACTGCATCTTTAAATATCAATGACAAGTCGAATACTCCCCCCTTTCCAGAAACACTCCTTGAGCAAGCTCAGAAGTGCCTCCTTGTTCGTGGGCTGGGCGACGGTGAGCCTGTCCATGCACTCCATGTGGGGGGAAAGATCTTCTCTCCCCCGTCCTACTGCTGCCATCAGGATGTTCGGTTCCTCCAGTCTTGAGATCTGGGTACTTCGTATGACCTCGTCATAGAGTTCCCAGGGTTCTTTCAGGTCGGCTCCTAAGGGCCAGGCCTTCACTGCGGCATCCATGGTGTTGCTATTGGATGGCCACTCTATGGTAACTATTCTCTCTAAGAAAGGTACCATTTTGTTCCTTCTTACCTGAGCTCTGAGCAGAGAGACTTCCCTTTCTGTTCTGTCCTCCAGTTCTACCTTCCTGTCTCTCTCCTCTTGCTCCCGTTTTTTTCCTAGAGCGCAGACCGCTCTTCTTTTTTGGTCCCTTAGGAGTTTGCTCATGTTGTATGCAAGATGTGCAAAGCCCTCCCTTACGTACAAGACTGGATTCCAGGCACACGGCCATCCATCATTTGGCCTCTCTGGATTTGTCTCAATCGGTGGGGTTGTCTTGGCCGGTTTGATATCCTTTTTGTCTGGCTCTATCAAATGCAGGATAGAGGCAGCCATTCTGGGAACTTGCGCCTGCTCCGCAATTACCTCTGGTTCTGGTGTTGCAGATATTTCCGGTGTTGGTGGCAAGGGGGGACGATCTTCCGGTCATTATTCCAGTATCACTACTGGGAAGAGGTGTTCAGTCATTTTCGTTTTCAGAATCATCCCTGTCCCCACCTATGCTTTGACTCAGACTTTGGTTTAGCCACCACATGTCCAAGTCCTCATTTCGCTTGCCTATTTTTCTCGAGAATTCCAACACCAAAGGTGCCAGATTCTTGTCCGCAATCATGTTCCGGAGGTCGAGCGGTCCATGACTGTCCTCAAAAGAGATCCGAAGATCTTCAATTTTCGGACAGTCGTACAGCAGGTGAGCGGAGGTGTCAAGCACCCCACACACCATGCAGTCAGGTTCTTGAACTAGCCCCATCGAGAAAAACTTGGTTTTGAAGTTCCCATGCCCGGTCAGGAACTGCGCACTATAGGGCCAAAGTTCCCGGTGGAACCAGCGCTCNCACCAAACCTCCCCTCCTGGTGGCCGATACCTATTAAAAGGTCATACCAGGAGCGCTTCTTTCTACTGTACGTTAACTCCCGCAAAAAAAAGCTAGATCGGCTCTTTTGTTTCGCAGGGTGCCAACAGGAACTTTAAATTTTGAGTCCGTCATACTGGTCCGAAAAAAATTAAAAACACAAAAACTAAATACTTTAATTGACATTTACACACTACCGCGCTCACACGTGTCCTGTCACGGGTAAAAGTTAAGTATGACGGTATCCCTTGCACTTTCTCGGCCCAGTGCGCCCGGGCTGTTTTGGACTTAGATTTGGGAAACATCTGGTATCTGGGATTGTTTCCCACCTCCTAGCCCCCGGACGCAAAGAGCGTTGTTCTAACCATACTGCAGTCGTTCAATTCGTTCTCATTCATACATTAAATACACTCATTCAACTACCATTCTCAGGCCTTCGGCCTTGTCCTTTCCCCATCCATTCTCCAATTCTCATTCCGAGGCCATCGCTGGGGTTGTTATCGTTGGTTTGGTTTCCTGGAACAAAACAGAGTTTTATCCAGGAAAGGTCGCAATCGGGTAATGTTGAATCCGGTGTTTGGTCAAAAGTGCTGTCCGAGGAGAAGGACTAATACCTGACCACAGTGTACCCCTTGAAGGGCTTACTGTAGTCAAAGGTAAGCCTCCCGTATCTGCGGGCGGCATCCTTATAGATCGAGGACGGGTCGATAACTTCCCCCTGAATAGGCGGTACTACTTTGCACTATTCTCAATTCACACGGGTGGTACCCTGAGAAAACCTGCACTATAGTGCCAGAGAGATATAGTTGTAGTCTCAAAACAAGTATCCCTAAACAGCTGAAATAAACTATAAACCAGTAATATAACAATGGCTTGTGCGGCCAAGCCTTAAGGGTAGTAATATTTTCTCAGGCGTTGATTTCAAAAGTGCTCACTTTTTCATGAACAGTTTTTAAAAGCATCGGGCCAGATGTCAGATGCCGGAAAGATGCAATCTGTTGGTGTAAGAGTCGCGTGATTGTGCGCGGCTGCCCGCAGGTTGGTTCCCGGCCAAGTTCGTGGAGTTGCTGGACGAGCGCAGCAAGCAGTACTCGAGCGCCGGGGACGACAGCGTGTCGGAGGCGGTCACGGACCTGGTGCGCGGCACTCTCTGCCCCGCCATCAAGCAGGTTCTCGAGCACGGCATGAAGAAGCCCACCATCCTCGGTAAGCCCACCTGCCTCACTCGCTCTTACTTCAGCTCTCCCTAGACGCAATCAGGCAGTTTTCCTTTTTATCACAGCGGAGTTTCGTTAGTAGTAGGAGAGCGTTGTTCTGGAGCAGTGCGTTTATAAAGACTTGTGAAATTCAATTAGTTTTCACAGCGCGATGAGGCGAGCACGTTGTCATAAGAAGATATATATTTCAAGACCTGTTTTCAGGAATGTTGGTTCTTTCGATTGCGATGTTGCTAAGGATGATAATGTTTTTGCCAAGCAAGTTACTACAGCGGAGGAGAGCTTCATTCTAGTGAATTTTATGTACAGGTTCGCTTTGCAAGGAATGACTGCTTACAATGGATCTGGAATTCTGGAGGTTTGCTTTTACAGGCATCCTCACAACAGTACAGTGACTAGTGTTAATTACCTTAGTCAAATAGATGTGCGTGACATATGTTGGAAGACATTTGCTACACAAGCAGACTTGAAATTTTATACATAATACTGAAAGCTACTTTACACTGAATGTGTATTTAATGGGATTACATGTGCTGGAGATTTGAAAGATGTACTTTAAGTGAAGTACAGTAGTTTATACTAAGATTTTACTGTAACACACAACATTCTAAAGCATTTCAGAAACTGATTGTTTGGTGATTGTAATAATAGTACAGATTTTAGCATTAAAATTTTCATTCATCTGTTTGTGTATTTGNGATGTACTTTAAGTGAAGTGCAGTACCTTATACTAAGATTTTACTGTAGCACACAACATCCTAAAGCATTTCAGGAACTGATTGTTTGGTGATTGTAATAATAGTACAGATTTTAGCATTAAAATTTTCATTCATCTGTTTGTGTATTTGAAAAAGCGTTGACATGAGTGAAATGAGAGGGGAATGTAAAGTTGGCTCTCCTGCCTGAACGACACGCCTTTGTTTTTGCAGCCAGTCTGGTGAATGGGTTAGTTTGGAAATGAAAGTAGAAGTATCAAATAAAAACTTCCCCTTATTTATCACTTTACCCCACATGAGAAATTTCGTAATAATGTAGACAAAATTGTGATATCTATCATGTTGGGAATGTTCCAGGTGGATTGTGCCACCCATGGCTGTTCATCGAAGAAGCTGCGGCCAAAGAAGTGGAGAGGGACTTCAACTCGGTGTACAGTCGGCTGGTGCTGTGCAAAACGTATCGGCTGGACGAGGACGGCAAGGTCCTNAGAGGGACTTCAACTCGGTGTACAGTCGGCTGGTGCTGTGCAAAACGTATCGGCTGGACGAGGACGGCAAGGTCCTCACACCAGAAGAGGTGAGAGTTAGACATTTTCAAGATCGCAAGTATACTCACTTCTTTCTTTAGTGCCAAACAGGACTCACTCAGTCTTTTGAGCTGAACTCATTCAAAATGTTTGTCCAAACATCCAAAGACTCGTGCTTCTCCGTGGTGCATTTTCACTGACTGGACAGAGCGAGACTTGGTATGTTCGAACCTGCTCATTTGACGAGAAGGCAGTTCCACCACTGGCTGGTGTGACCTCGCCATGACATGCACACTCATTGCAAATGAACGCAGCATTCACGAAACAACGGTCTTATGTGTACGTATACATAAACCACTTAGAGTTCTTGTAAAGTCCTATCAATAATCTTAACATTAATGTGGCTTTGTTTATGTGATAACAGGGTATTTTAACAAATGGTAGTCTTGAATAACTCTTTACACATTGTGATATGGTCGGAATTGGCCGCTAGGCTACTAATTACATTATGTGAAAAAGGAGACAGAAAACACAAGTACTCGCAGGGCGGTACTTGTGGATAGACATACACACACACACA
>NQII01005657.1:103769-125740 GCA_002778355.1 Clitarchus hookeri | reverse complement strand
GTACCAGGGGCAGGCCCAGGCGGAAGTACTGGACGATGGGGTGAGCAGCTCCAGGGGTCTTCTCCAAAAGAGGCCACCAAACAAATTAAGGGGGGGGGGAACTGAGAGGTGAGGCCTCAACATTTGACGGGCGGTGTGAGCTCATTCCCAGGGAGTTAAGCAGCTGAAGGCTGGAGAAGATTGATTAAGCAGTGCCTGTTTCTCGGCAAGAATAAGAGCTGCCCTTCCGTCACCTCATTTTTTCTGTGGGTGAACGGCTTATACAAGGAAAAGGTGCTACAGTTCACGTCCACACTAGGGTGGCAGGAAACTATACCTCTAGCTAAGTGTAACCCAAAAGGGGGAGATCCCTCCTTCCGGCAGATCTTCCGGCAGGTCTATACGTGTTGGCTGGAGTGGGTTAACTGACAAGAGTGATTTAGCCTCTTCGTCGTAAGTCTTGCTAGTGGTCGGGGTTCTACCATATGTGCGCACCAGGTACCTTTGCATACCTGATCCACAGTATGGGTGGCCATCTAATGCGTGGTTTTCTGGTGATGTACGTCAAGTCTTTTTTAGGGGACAAGTCGCAGTCCTACTCTAGATTCAGAAAATCAGTTCACAAACCGCGGTTCCTTGCCGCTCCTTTGCGGGGTGACACTTACCAGGAAGAACTACATACAGTTCACTCAAGAAGGGACAGACGGTGCTTAGACCATAGACATGTTTTATTCCGTCCAGAATAGAACACGGTGACCCGTACTCTCCTGCTGTAAATCAATGCACTGATTAACTTACGGAAGGTGAAAGAAACAAAACACAGGTGAAGGGGCCTGTCAGCTTGAAGAGTCTGCTTGAAGGGCGTGCGTGAAGAGCTAGGGCAACTGGTTAGGTAGCCGTCAGAACAACTGTACCCTAACTGAAGCTGTGTTGTCCTGAACGGACTTGAGGGGGATGAGGGGTGTTGTTGTGGGTTGACTGCAAGTGCCAAGGGGTGGGGGGGGGACCCTTTGGGGCTGCAGCGCGTGTTGAAGAAGTCGAGCGTTGGTCACTGGTGTTAGCTGGGCGTTTCCTCACGAAGTGGAGGAGAACAGACAGAGCAGCTCGTCTTAGCACGACTGGTGTTAAGGCGAGCTGCTGGTATCAACTGACGTTCTGCGGCGGTGCAGGGCGTTTTATGCACCTGGCCAGGGGGCGACTCCGGCAGGGTGGCACCTCCCTTCGTGGGCGGTGCTGCACTGGCTGCGTGCGATCTCTCAGGGAAGGCTGGAGATGGGGTAGTTTCCTTGTGTGCGGGTGGTATCTGCTGCTCGCTTAGGGGCAACTCTCTTGCGTTGTCGACTGGTCTCCCTTCTCACGGGATTGTGTTAGGCGGGGGCGATTTATATTACTTTCTTTCTTGAGGTGCATTCCACTCTCCAGGTGTCCGCCGTGTCTGAGGAGGCGGAATGCTTGCCTGGGTGGCGGCCAGTCAGGGTTCGTATCTCTTCTGGGGCACGTGATGTGCACGTGATGATACGGAGTTGCAGCAAAAAAGAAATTGTGTAACTACGTGTCATGCATCAACAGTGTGTGGGAATGTCATTCTTGTTTCTTGTATATTGTTTATCTAAACCGTGTAGAATTTGTTGTCGCGTACACCGTGTTCAACACCTGGCTGATCATCGTTTCCAATATGTGGCTGCGATGTTGAGAGATAAAGGAATACCCGGTTTCAATTAGCTCCAGGAGGTAACAGTTTCATAAGGTTGGTGCCAGGGTCATGCATAGTTCGACCCTCACAGCCAGGCAAACGGGCGACGATGACGTTAGTACATGATGTTGGATGTAAAATGTGAGCCGGTCACGGTGCTGTTTCAGCTATGCTCATGCCATTAAACTGAGACATTTAATGGGATAACTTGGAATAATAAAGTCTTACAACAGCAGAGCATCAAAATTTGTGAAATGTGCATATATTAATTGGATTACCACCTTAACACAACTGCGTACAGACTGACCATCAAGTTGAGGGAAGAAGGCTCTAAGTGGCAACCTATTCACCGGGACAAAGCGCAAGTAACCCACACACCTCAGTAACTGAATACACACAAAGACACTTGCAGAAATTATTTACTTACAGTTAAGATGCCTCACAGTTTCCATGAATAGTGTTGTTAGTGAGGGATGGTCTTTAATAGAGGGTTTGTAAAATTTTACTGATTTTGACCCACTCTGACGTCTGCACATCTAGATGGGGGTGCTATCTACTTTTAGATATATGCACTTCTTGGAGGTGTTAAATGCAATGCGTAGTGACTTATTTTTCAGCTGATTTCCCTCAAATGTCCAATATTTTTATTTATGGAATTTTTTTATGCTTCCTAAAAAATGGGTTTTTAAAGCCAGATGGTCTTAATAAAACGGGGTGGCGACAGTGAGGTTCTACGGTAGTTTTTCTCAGTATTTTAGAATCTTCAGCGGCGTTACCAAATTGAATTAATTGAAACACACACAGAGTATACGTTGATCCCGTGGATCAATATTCGCAGTGTCTGCCACTCAAATGAGAAACATTTTGTTACTGGCCCTTTAGACTTACGGACACATGCTCTGCTATACCGCCAGGGGATCGAGAGAGATCCAGCGGGGTTTTGTTCTGCGTTTCGCTAACGTCAGAGAAACGTGCGTGCGCACTGCGTTGATGAGCTGTGCACTGTGTGTGTTTGTCCGACAGCTGCTGTACCGGTGCATCCAAGCGGTGAACCAGACCCACGACAACGCGCACGCGCAGATGGACGTGAAGCTGCGGAGCCTCGTGTGCCTCGGGCTCAACGAGCAGGTGCTGCACCTCTGGCTCGAGGTGCTCTGCTCCTGCACCGAGGTCGTGCAGAAGTGGTGAGTAGCAGACAAGAATAAGGTTCAAGCGTTGAGTGTGGGAGGTGTATGCAGAGTGGGTGATACCCGAGCCCACAGACTAAAGATGAAGTAGGGCGGTTTTGGTCTTCTGCACATGTCCCCAGTGTTAGCTATCGAGTTGTGTGCAGAAATTTCGTCAGTTTGAAGTATGTTTAGTTATGGGTGGTTTTTTTATTTAGGTTGATTTTAAAAATGCTCAGTTATCTGTAAATGGTGCCGGGTTGAACCTACGATACGAGCAGCATCCAGAGGCGCCGATTGTGACTAGACGTCCTAGCGAGGCGGTGTCGTGCTGTGTTGTGCAGGTACCACCCGTGGAGCTTCGTGTACAGTCCCGGGTGGGTGCAGGTGAAGTGCGAGTTGCGGATGCTGTCCCAGTTTGCCTTCAACCTGAACCCCGACTGGGAGCTGCCGCCCAAGAAGGAGCAGTCGCAGCCGCTCAAGGACGGCGTGCGCGACATGCTGGTGAAGCACCACCTCTTCAGCTGGGACCTCTAGGGCTTGGACGTGCCGCTGTTCAGCTGGGACACGTAGCCCGGCTGCCTCGTCACGGCCCACGCCCGGTTGCTCCGGTCCACGGCTGTGCGATGCACACCACGTACTGCCTCCACAAATACAAAGATATCGATAATACAAACGTTTAAGTAAAATGTGACAGGTAGGCTGCTAGGCTACCCATGATGTATGGAAGGACAGAAGCACAAGTCCTCGCAGTCCAATACCTGTCAACAACACACACACACGCTCACAAAGGACGACACAATTTTCACGCAGTTGTGTGGTTGCGCGACGTTTCGCAGGGAAGGCAGGCTTCATTGGGCGGCGAGTTGTAGGGAGCTGCAATATGGTGGAAGGGTGCTGTTGGTAGTGAACCTAGCGGCTAGGTGGCAAACTAAGGTGCGACGGGAAAATTGAAATGTTGCCGGTATAGCTGGTGAGTATGGTTTTGGAGCTATGATTATCTTGTACTGAGGCCCGGAGGCTGGCTGGATTTTTTTTTTTTAAATTTGTGAGCTAATTCACAGCATCTGAGTTCTGAGCAATTGCTTGAAGGCTGTGTGTCGTCCTTCTTTGTGTGTGCGCTTGTGACAACTACTAGACTGTGAGTATGTGTGTTTTGGTCCTTTAATTGATTATTGATCAAATAATTACCGTACAGTATACTCCCAGGTTATTTGTGCTTCAGTAAACTGGTTTTATGTTACCCTGTGCAACCCTTTCATAATTTTTTTTTTTTTTTTCCAAGGGTACTGTATTCACCCATCTACCATCCCACCCCCGTGTAAGAATCGCACCTCACGGTTTTAATATAATCCCAGGAAAAAAATATTGTTATACATTTAGTTCTAAAAACATTTTTCAGTGCACACACAGCTCTGTCACACAAGCCATACGTAATACAAAACTAAATACGTCATATGCCATAACTTATTTACTCAAAATAAATGCCCACAAATTAATTTAAAAAATTATTGGCATCTCGGAAGTAGGGTGGGTTTTGTTTTTGGAATTTGGGCCGTTTTACCCCTCAGCAACGTGTGGTGCTGACTTCTGGGGCTATCACAAGCGGAAACTGTCAACCAATGGGTTCAGTCTGAGTGCAATGCAAGCACATACAACCAAATGAGGTATCAAACACAAAAATCCACCTATCTCGTGCCACTCCACACCTTCAGCATGAACATGCATTAAGACAGTAAACAGTCCATTATTTTACTCATGTAATTTTTGTTCCTAAAGTTGCTTGTCTGCAGGAAGCGCGAACAACGTTAACAACTTCAAATGTGGGCCGCTCGTGTGACGGGCCGGCGACGTGCTCGCAGACCAGCCGGAAAGCGACGTAACACGCGTCTGCTTAGTTTCTGTAAGCGTCACGTGGATGACGCCACTAACCTTGCTGTATAGGCAGTCTACGTTATGACGGACCTGATTATTTTCAGGCCTATATTTTTCTCCGAAACCTTTGCCCCCATGTAAGATCAGCACCCATTCTTTTGAAATTGGTTTCTTGGAAACAATGTGCGCGTGGGTAAATACAGTGCATCGCAATGTTGCGTCTTGTGCAGCAACCATCCACTGCGATCTCTGTGCATTCCACCAGGAGCGTTTTGAAAGTAACTGATTTCGTTTCGTCTCGTAATTAATAATTTGTATAAATAAATTTTCGAATTATGTCCAAAAATGTTTTTTATATTGTAAAATNGTGCAGCAACCATCCACTGCGATCTCTGTGCATTCCACCAGGAGCGTTTTCAAAGTAACTGATTTCGTTTCGTCTCGTAATTAATAATTTGTATAAATAAATTTTCGAATTATGTCCAAAAATGTTNCCCATTCTTTTGAAATTTGTTTCTTGGAAACAATGTGCGCGTGGGTAAATACAGTGCATCGCAATGTTGCGTCTTGCGCAGCAACCATCCACTGCGATCTCTGTGCATTCCACCAGGAGCGTTTTGAAAGTAACTGATTTCGTTTCGTCTCGTAATTAATAATTTGTATAAATAAATTTTCGAATTATGTCCAAAAATGTTNCAAAGTAACTGATTTCGTTTCGTCTCGTAATTAATAATTTGTATAAATAAATTTTCGAATTATGTCCAAAAATGTTTTTTATATTGTAAAATATTTTTAAAAGTTTCTCGTATTTCGAACAGAACTTGGCTAATGGAGCTGTTAACTAACATGATCTTTGGCAGTCAAAGTAGCGACTGCAGGTTTGCTCAAGCTCATCTATGTTTTTAATAATCAGCAGCCTGATTGCTTAGTGGGAGTACACTGCAACATAAATATTGATCTCACAGAAAATATTGGTACATATGTTGCCTAAGTCTTGTATGGCAAATACCATTGTACCTCTGCTATCGCAGTATCGTTAATGGTGCAAAGTCATTAATATTGGAATATCACAATACTGCGAATAGTGCAGTACATTACGCATAAGAGACTGGAATTCAGCCTCCAGCTCATCGAACTAGAGAAATTTTCCTAAGTCCTGTGCAGACGTGAGTCTTAGCTATTTGTCCATGTGTGCTGCAGTTCTGGTGATCAATCAGATTTATCTCAGTTGGCGTATCATAGGATTCTGTATTAATTTTCTTGAGTTCTTCAGAAAATGATACAGTCGCAGAAGCGACTCGAGAGTATACGTGTTTGGACTCTTTTTAACTAATCCTTAGGGCCATCTGTTTTTTCGCTGGAAGATTTCACGACGAGTTGTACTGTAAAACACTATAGTTTAGAACCGGTATCGTAGTTGGGACGATTTTAACCCGCGTGCATCTGCAGTGTCTGTCAGCCAATCACGGACGTTCATTCTGAACATCCCAGTCGAGTAGAAAATGTCTTTTTTCCCTACAGACACGTAGCCATTGGCCAAAGGAAATTTTCCAGTTTGCATGTAAGAAGTTGAAGTCTAGCCTGCAAATAAATCTTTTTGCGAAAAACAGGTGACCCTACTAGTCTTCAAATGAATATTTTGAAGTTTGGCTCCCTAAATATACTATATTTATTGCCACAATTTTTCTGTGTGTGCCATATTGCAGCTAGATTGTTTCAATGTTATTGTATCAGTTGTTCTACAAAATAGCGCGCAGTGAGACTGCTATGGCCACGCAGTACATTCTGCGAACACCAGGCAACGCACGCAAGTGAAGGCTCTGGAAAATAAGGCACAGTATTTAAATTGTGTTGTGGGAAACATTTTCTTTAAGAAAATAAACCGTGTGCTCTTGAGCCGTTGGAGTCATTGGTTGCGTGCGGTTAAGGACCTTCTTGTGCAGCTGACGTACAACTACGTTCACTCCGGTGACTGTGGTGTTCACATCAAGAGAGTGGGACGGAAGACATTGTGGATTCCTTAGTTAACCTCGTTCATATCATGTTATTTGGCTGTTCTTGCTAATTCTGTTGTTGTTTTTTTTTTTTAAACGATGATCATTATTACTGGTGATTTTCCATAGTGTGTANTGTTCTTGCTAATTCTGTTGTTGTTTTTTTTTTTTAAACGATGATCATTATTACTGGTGATTTTCCATAGTGTGTAATGTACACGCCATTTTGCAATCCGTCTGTGTTAACGCACCAGCTTGGTACAAATTTGTTATCAGAACAAANTGTGTAATGTACACGCCATTTTGCAATCCGTCTGTGTTAACGCACCAGCTTGGTACAAATTTGTTATCAGAACAAAATATTTTCACACAAATAAATTTACACCAAAGTGAAACTATGGGTATTGCGGAATACATTATAATTTGAAACACGTGGATTCAGTTTAAAAAAAAATTGACAGATTAAGTTAGTTTTAATGATGAGTACTAATGTATCACAAACTGCCCCCTTCTCCTGACACAATCCTTACCCCTTCCTACCATTCTGCCATTATTTTTTGAAAACCTACCCCTCCTTGCCCTCTACCCATTCTCTCCAGAAGGGCTGTGTGAAACATTTTATATCTTGGTGCAATTTATGTCAGCAGTGATGAAATATCTCAGATATAAGAGAAGTATGCCCTTAAGATGCTCGCTAGAGGGAGGGGTAAGCCTTTTAGACACCCCTCTCAAAATATTTTTGCTTCTCTTATAAATTACATGCTGCATAAATTCTATAGAGAAGTCTATAACCCAGAAGATCCATGTGTCAGATGGCAAAGATCCTTGTGTCAGAAATACATTATAACAATTAAATTATAGATTGTATACCATACAGTATATCAGTGTATCTCGATGAATAAAACGAATGTGGGCGCCCATTTACTCGTATTCTGGCACACTTTACTACATTTACGGAGGAGCAATGTAAAGCCTTCTCCCCAGAGTCGTTACACCATTGTGTTTCGCTTGTGGTTGACGTCTGGAGGTCAAAATGTTGTAGTCGAGGCAGATGCGAATGGTGTCGATGTGACGGATGATGATCAACATTGAATTCTGAATGCCTCATAGCCATACCCTCCAGTGTAACTGTTTTTTTTTGTGTGTGCGTGCGCGCGCATGTGCACGCATGCGTGCGGGCGTGAGCATGTAAAGAGAAAATTAGTGTGCACATGAGAAAGAGATCAAGCAAGGGAGAAATCAATTGTGTGTGAGAGAGAGTGCATGCACGCACATGTATGCAAGAGTGAGATACGTCAAGAAAAAATACCAAAGTTGGTTCATACTGCGGCTATGAGATGGACCAACGAGTTGCATGTCAAATTAAATTACATACTCGTGAGAGTACCTCGTAGTGTGGTCCTAACAATACACAGAACTCTACTATTTAATTTGCAGTCAGGTTTAGTTTTGCAAGTACAGTACATCTGTATAATCTTGGAATATTGTGATGTGTGTATGTATACAATTTGTCATGTGCAGTCTTTTAATTGCTGACATTTCTCTGAGGTGATTTTCATTTGTGTGCAAAAAATTCTATAGAATGTGTGACGAACAGAATGTACCTTCAGTAACCGTTCTATGTATAATGTATTGTGTTATTTATAAATTAGCAAGACTTCCAAGATTTCAAGCCCACAGTCTAAATTACGCAGCTGTAATTGCTACCTGTACTTAAATAGTTCTTTTTTATATATATATAAGTTACTTCTAATTGTTCACGTATGATGAAACCTCATTTTGTTTTGCTAAGTTATCTCGATTTGTAATTTTGTGTATTTATGTCATCATTCCATCGTCACATTTAAGACTCTTGATGATAGTTTTAGACGACTCTGGAAATAATAGTATGCAGTATATTCCACGTCGTCCTAGTGTGTTCTGTACATATATTAAAATAATATGCGACAAGATGCTGATGTGAGGGAAAATTTTTTGTTTTAGATTTTTAGTTGTATGTATTAACTTATCATGGAATTATAGCATGTAATGTTTCGGGCTTATGATTTTAGCTGTTTTTGTCTTTAGGAAACTGTTAAATCTAAATTTTAACAAAGTAACCATTTTATTTTAAAACTTTAACTCCAAAAAAAAAAAAGTTTGTTCAAATTGTTAATAAAGCAGCTATGTTTGTTCAAATGAGTATGAGATTTTTTTCTTTCATTCTTTAGCTGTTAATGATTTTGTGAATATAGCTGAATTGTTGAATTTTTTATTTATTTACTTATTTATTTTTTTCAAGAAACCAAGGAAAATTAATTTTAGAATGCAAGAGTGTATATAGCAACGTAAATTTTTCTTTTATGTATAATAATATCTGTTACGAAAATTTGTTGCTCAATAGCGGAGAGATGGTCAGCTCTACTGTAATGGAGTAAAACATTTACCCTACTTAAATCAGAGTTGTCGAGTTTGTGTTCCGCAAAACGATATTTTAGTCCACGCCGTCGTCTTAAAACGGAAAAATATTTTTAAAAAATGCTCATGTCACAGCAAAACTTGGCAACCTGACATGGATGGATTTCTAATCCTTACTCTTCATCGTACATTTACATGGTTCGTGCATAATTATGCATGGATGGATTTCTAATCCTTACTCTTCATCGTACACTTACATGGTTCGTGCATAATTATGCATGGATGGATTTCTAATCCTTACTCTTCATCGTACACTTACATGGTTCGTGCATAATTATGCATGGATGGAGTTCTAATCCTTACTCTTCATCGTATACTTACATGGTTCGTGCATAATTATGCATGGATGGATTTCTAATCCTTACTCTTCATCGTACACTTACATGGTTCGTGCATAATTATGCATGGATGGATTTCTAATCCTTACTCTTCATCGTATACTTACACGGTTCGTGCATAATTATGCATGGATGGATTTCTAATCCTTACTCTTCATCGTATACTTATATGGTTCGTGCATAATTATGCATGGATGGATTTCTAATCCTTACTCTTCATCGTATACTTATATGGTTCGTGCATAATTATGTATGGATATTTTTTGTAGTTTTGCTATTTGAGGAAGTACTACAAAGTTAAGAAAATAACAGATGTTTCCAGTATATCCACCACTCATCCTCTGTTAGACACAAGGTGTTTGCCGTTAGCAAACCAAGTGACAAACTTCATGCAGTTTTGTCTCCTATAACGAACAGAGCGAACCGCACTGCCGAAGCCAGGCTCAGCGCGTGCTTTTAGTTTAGGATGCGAGGTCAAGGTCAGTGTCTGCGCATGCCATCTAGCAACACTACCGCCTTGTAGTAGTCGACAAAGCAGTTAACACATGCCCGAGCGCAGGTTGCGGCTCCACAGCGAGTCGTGAAACACGTCTGTAGATGATGATCGCGGGGCGTCTCCCAGCAGTATCCACACGCATAATGTTGGTCGAGCACGGTTACAAACCACGCAGGAATGGCCCGCTCTTGGAAGTCCTCGAACCGCAAGCCCACTTCAATCGTAACTACGGCTTGGCCTGCTCCGTAAGCAAGAAGCCAGCGAGACATCTCGAGCGAGAAAGAGGCTTTCTGTGGCTCCATAGAGAATATACGAGGAAAACTTGGGCAGCACTGTCCGTGTGCCCTTTCTTATACTAGTCCCCACACATCTGCAAACCTGGCCGACGTTTACAAACACCCCTACCGTCGGCCACTCTCTCTCGGAGAAGGCGCAGCAGGTAACCTGGGCACACACTGCAGAATCACTTTTACTTACTGGCAAATATTAACCCCTTCAATAAGTTCAGCACTGTCAAGGTAAATGAGTTTTCAAAGTTAAATGTATTACAAGCCAAGACAATGGTGGTGTAGTCTCATCGACGGAATATGAAGGTGCGCGAGAAAATAATAGTCGCCACTGACAATGTTTTCTGTTGTTCTGTACATAATGTGGCAGGCCCTAATTAGCGCACACCTCGCCTTCTAAAAAAAAAAGATTCCAAGAATTGCCAGAGACATCCCAGTTCCTTGCGATGTTGCTCGAGCTCGCAGATATCTGTGTCAGATATCTCTTGATCAGAACACGCTTGCTTACGAGAAGAGGATGAAACCAGGAAGGAGAGAGATCAGGGGCATTGTCAAAAGGGATTGTGAGGGTTGTAAGCCCCTCAGTTTTGCCCCCCGAAGGTGGTCAATTAGTATTTTAAGTTATAAAATAAGCCATTAATTATGACCAAAAATATGTCATTACCGAAAACTATGATGCGTTTTATTACAATGTGAAGTATGTGCGTTAACATATGGGTTATCATCCTCCCTCCGCTTCAATTAGTGTCACGCAGCCCCCCTTCCCCCTCACACAACTCTAAAATGTCTGGCTACGCCACTCGAGACCATGCCCCGCCAAAAACAAACTACTTTCACGGCATGTTGACTAGATGATCTCGAGAGTTCCGCGAGGCGGGTCCGTAGTCGTGGCCACAGCTTCCACATGAAAGTCGAGTGCTTATCTGCCCGACCTCGGGGAAGGGCCAGCAGGTATATTGCAAAGGATAAAGAAGAGCGCAAACCTTTTCTACTTTTATTGGCTTGGCTCGGAACAGACATTTTGGCAAAAAATATTTTAAAAAATCACGTTTTAATATACTGCAGCCCGGCGACTGGGCAGAGGTTTTTAGTGCACGGGCTGCTCGATAAAACCATGGGGGNCAGAAGGAGTGTGTGCCCTGCGCAAGTCTTACTTAATAACTAGAGCTAACCAGGAACTTTTTTCATCGTTTTTCAATTAACAAACTGGAAATGCTGGACGTACAGAACAGAAAAATGTAAGAAATAAAAATATAGTAAAATAAAAGAGTGGTCAAAGTATTTTGTTTTAGTTCTGAATAGCAGCAAGATGGTATAGTATAGATCCGTGGAGGAGAAGCAAAACATTGGTGAAAGAGTAGCAAGATTTTACAAAGGCATTAAAGTAGTCGATGTTGACAGTGATACAGGGGTCTAGCTTATGAAATGTAATCGGTCCCGATAATTAAAAAAAAAGTGTCAATATTACGATTTACCAAAGTAATGATTTATACTACTCATGAAACTACAATAATTGTGCAATCTTTAACAAAATCAGTTGTAAAGGACTACGTGTTCGAAATGAACAACAAAGTCTTCCAACATTAAACACTTACCTATGGTGTTAGCATTATCACTGATGGAAATCTTAAGCTTTCCAGCACGTGAGTTTCTGTTACAAAGTATCTGTGCCTTATAAAAATAAAAATTTCCATTTTAATGTGTAACAATTTTTGAGAATACCATGATAGTACCATTCCACATGAAAACTAGTTTGCTTAAAAAAATTTAATTGAAAAAAAAATGAATACTGGTTGAAAATATTCAAGTGTTTACTTACATTAATTTTCAGTTTCTGCAAAAATGTATGTATATTTTTATACTGACTTGTAAACATACTGCAAGCACCACTACGGGGGAAATGAAAATTGTGACACTAATCTTTTCTTTGTAACATTTGGCTTCTCTACGAGAGTAGAAAATGTATGGTCATCGCCATGCGAATGTTTATGCTGGCCTAAAACCTCACAAATCAAACATGTTCACAATATGAAGCAACAGGTTGACAACATTTGTGCAACGACAGGTCCTGTAATGAAGGAAACGTGGGTATGTGCATTTAAAGATTTAGTCCGTAAACTGACATTTAATGTTTACAAACATTCTATTTACACATTCGCTTTAAACAGCAAATTACTTAATATGTAAAAAAAAAAAATAAGAGGGCAAAAATTTACTTAAAATCTACTACATAAAATCGACTGTTAAATAAACAAGACATTCAGATCTCTATCCAGCTTATTGTAAACATTACTCATTTATGACTTACAAGGTAACATGGTGGTTATCAGGGGTTAATTTTAATTAAATATTAAACACAATATTCTCCCAACTATTAAGAAAGTAATTTACAACAGTTTTGATAAATTTGTAACAAGTGTAACCTTTTTTTACAACATTCTGTAGAATTATATTATTTCCACCAACACATGTTAAACATTAGTGGTTCAAAATATTTACTAGGATCCATAATTTAGGTAAGCTGAACATATTTCCCCTTGGATGAAAACGAAAAAGTGTAAAATGAATGTTACTTGAATTGTTAAGTAAACAATATTGTACGAAGACACAACAGAAAACTGGACTTAATTCTAACTGGTACCTCTCTACCTAACTGTACACTTTGTAAATAAACTCTTAAAAACTTCACACACATCACAATAGTTTATTTTTGTACACACCCAGCAGTGTCTGGATTATTCCGAGTCACTGTCGGTACCATTCTCTATGAACGTTTTGTCTGCGACAACTTCATCTGTGGCCATTTTGTCTGCGACAGTCTTGTCCGCGACAGCATCATCTGTGACCATGTTGTCGACAGCGTCCGTGACGGGCTCGGCGGCGGGTGGGCTTGGAGCGCTGAGTTTCTCGTCTATCTGCGCCATCACTTTCTTGACCTTGGCGAGCTCCGAGCTGTAGCCCCACATGATCATCTCGACGTGCTCCTTGCTGGGGAGCCCGCGGTACTCCTGGTTCGTTTCGTACAGCGGGAGGTGCTCCGTCCTGATGCGCTCCGATATCGACTTGAGGTTCCTGTTGCGGTGCACGTCCCACGTCACGCTCGACTCGTCATCCTTGTTCACTTTCAGCACCCGCAACTTCTTCAGGTCACCTTCTGCAGCCTTGTACACCTGCGGGATTCCAAAAAAAAAAAATTAATGTTCAAAATACCATAACTTGCGCGTGGCAACAGCCAGTTCAGATTTCAATGAAGATAAGCATAATCTAGAAAAATTCTCTCTCTCAAGAAGCAACTCCACAGCAAAATGTGTCTAGATACAACTGCCAGGCATGCCTGGACGTGGCCAACACACTCTTCCCATAGCCAATGGGGATTCCTCCTTATAACACAAGCAAGAGGAGATGAGCAATAGAAACTCTACATGTAACCACAGCATACGCTCACTGCTCCTTTCCCATGGCTAACATGGTATACAATGGCAAGTAGTACACCCATAGAAAGGGTTTTATTCTCAGCTCTGTTAGGTCAGTCCCGCAGGCGGTATGCTGAGCTCAAGAAATGGCTGAGCAATTCTTGTGCCAGGATAAGACATGGTATGGGTCCACCTATGACCACATCAGTCAGTCTGAAAATTGATGTGGGTTTTGCTTTGCTGATCGGCCCAATGACTTGGTTCTCGAAATAAAAATTTTGGCAGGCAACCACATTGTTCCCGGAAATGAAAGTGTAGGCAATCCATTCTTCTCAGGTGTTCACGGCCACTCTGCTTCAAGCTGACAAGTTCCTGACAGGGAGGAACGTGGACTCAAGCTACAGGTCTCTTTTTCGAAAGGCCAAAGGCAATAGGATACAGCCCACAGCATCAGCGGGTGGCTGGTGGACTGTCAGAACCAAGGGGAAATCAACGACGAGTAGGAATACTATCTGGTGCTGAAAGGCATGTGTCTCATTTGGACGTGGATCACATTATGAGGTTGGAAGGAAGACAGGAGTGCGATTGAGATTTGTGCAGCTTAGTTTAGTTCCAACAGGGTAAGCGCGGTGAAGCTCAAGCGAGGACAAAAAGTAGAGTGGTGTACGAAATGTGAGCATCTCTAGAAAACCATCAACTTCTGCCACATTTCCCTCCCGTGCGGACATGTGGGTTTGACGCCACCCGGAGGCGAGTGGCTTGGTCGCTGCATCATTACTGCTCGTTCCCTGCCGGGATATGTCCAAAGACGATCTCGATCCCGAGTTCTGATCGTGCTCTCTACCCATCAAAGCCCGGCAGGCCAAATCAGAAACTAAAGCACTAATGCCACGTGGGATATACCAGGGCAGTTGCGAACTACATTTTTTTAACATATCAGTAGCCTTTATCAAACAAGTGTACTACATCAACTATGCAGACTTCTTTGACCCAACTACTATAGTGGAAATCATCCCAGTGACTCCTACACTTTGCAGTCCAGGGAACATTACCACCTACAAAAATGCCCCGAAAGACAAAGAATCAATGCAGACACTACCACTCGACCAAAACAAGTGTACATACGGAAAATACGTAAACATTCAAGAGGTCATACTGTCCCCTCCTTTCACTTTTTCTCTATCCTTTCCCCCCTTCAGGAATTCCTGAAAGCTCTCGGCTGCAGGTGGCCCGTGTAGCCGTAACCATAAATTCATGGCACAGAGTTAACCTCCCAGTGCAGTTTGAGACAGATTCCTAGGATTGTGCTCAACATTTCTATGCAGACAGATGTACATGCGCTCACGTAGACTGCTAACTGTCTTAGATTTCCCCTACTTGGAGTTTGTCACCACATCCGACTAGATACGCTAGCGCTCTGGTGCCATCCCTCCACAGAGTAGTAGAAGGCTCTAGATTACTTGACGGGTGGCCTCCAGTACCCAGGGTGTGGTACTAGGTGTACTACTCCAGCTCCTGCTCGGGAGTTCCCCCCTGGTGGCAGCAGAAGGCTCAACAAGCACACAGCAGGTAGCCAACACGCCCTGCGTCACACTGGATGCCTTCAGCAAATGCCTCAGGGGGACACAATCCTCTACCGAGATGGTATGTGAAAGAACACCACCGTGAATTCCAGCAATATTGTATGNCGCCTCAGGGGGACACAATCCTCTACCGAGATGGTATGTGAAAGAACACCACCGTGAATTCCAGCAATATTGTATGACCTTTCCCATGATACAAGTGGGATTATTCCGTAATGATATTCTGTAATGCCTTGTTCTATAAACTCGCACATCACCCAGCTCCTTTGTTTCTCGATGCACTGTATATAAACCTACCTTTAAACTTCAGAAGTAAAACTGTGTGCTATGAAGCCAGTAGCATAGGCAAGCTAATGGTGTTACTTAGTTCCACAATTCGTAGATATGGTGCTACAATTTCTTCATGTTTAACACAAATGTCAATTCAGTATCACTGTATCCTCTGCAGTAAATTATTGTACANGGTGCTACAATTTCTTCATGTTTAACACAAATGTCAATTCAGTATCACTGTATCCTCTGCAGTAAATTATTGTACAGAATCCATACCCTATGTTTAATATACTAAGCCAAACATAGCTCCCAATCAACACACTTACACGATGCATGAATCAGAACACAAAAAGTTTGTAACAGTACACACATATTTCTCTCTGTCACTTGGTAGGCGTTACCTGTAGGAAACTGGGCGTCCCGTTCTCAGTATGCTTAATGCCGTAGCGCTCTGCCAGCTTGTCGTAACCCTCGACAACGTCCAGCGGCAGGTACGTGAAGTTCTCCTTTGCTCTACTGTGTGCCCTGTAGTCGTTCAGCCACGTCTCGAATGTCTCCACTGCGTCCGTCAGGTTTTGTACCTGCAGCGGGAGTTTCACACATTACCATCTGCAATGCACTGCTCTGCCGGCTAAACACTGTTGCAAGCATCGTAAAAGATTTACTGCAGATTATCTTGTTAAAAATGCNTGCCGGCTAAACACTGTTACAAGCATCGTAAAAGATTTACTGCAGATTATCTTGTTAAAAATGCACTCTAATTACACTGTTTTAAATAATTAAAGGGTCCTGCATACCTAGTGCATTTCCCATATTTGAGGCGGAGAAGTGAGGGAGCAAAAAAAGGCTACACTCTTNTAAGGGTCCTGCATACCTAGTGCATTTCCCATATTTGAGGCGGAGAAGTGAGGGAGCAAAAAAAGGCTACACTCTTACATTCATAAAGTGCACAATCGCCACTAAGCGCAAGGCTCTGAACTGGCGTGCAGTGATATCATGCTGCATGTATCTTTGGGAACTTAAGCTGCGACCCTTTTAATTTTATTGGTGGATTGTCTGTAACAAAGTTCAATGTGCAGCCTTTGAGTATTTTGTATGTATCTGATACACATATTTCATATACACCACTTTGAAAAAAGCAGTTTTCAGTTATGTTGGAGTGCTGTGAAATGGTGTTTATAATCTGCGTAATATTCTGAAAGCACTAACAGGTCTTGTCTGAACTGTTGTGTTCTGTTATTCTCATACATCAGCACATTGGATGCATGTTTAACAATTTTGTGGGAAAACATTTATATCAAACATTGTGCAACACAGTACGAGTACCATATAGGCAGACCCCTTAATATATGCACAAATATACTTTTAAAGGATAGTAAATTTTAAATAAAGTTTGTTTAGGACTAAATAGAGCATATCAGGAGCTTTTAAAAATTTATATAATAAAAATGTTTCTACAGAAAATTACATAGTTCATTGCTACTCATAAATAAAAAATTATGTAAGGATACTTTTAAAAAGTTGCAAACAATCTGATTCACTCAGACAGCATTTTGTTGGACATTAACACTTTAAATATTATTATTTGTCACNAAAAGTTGCAAACAATCTGATTCACTCAGACAGCATTTTGTTGGACATTAACACTTTAAATATTATTATTTGTCACTCTAAAATCTCTGTTATTTTTACTCAGTGTAAGGTGAAAAATATTGGGAGGTTTGAGTACAGTTTTAACAAAGTCTTTGGTTTTAGATGCAATTAGATTTCTTCTTTGATTGTAGTGTTTAATTTGTGGAAGTAATTGAGATAGAAAAATTCATATTGTGTATTAGTTTTTATGATTCAGAAGGACATAGGAGTTAATGATGGGTTATTAATCTGCACATCAAAATCAACTAGAAAGGTTTTTTGTGTTGTTACCCTAAACCACAGCCTTTGAGGAAATAATGGCTGGACTCAATGAGTTTGACACAATACCTGGTAGATGTGGCAACATGCACAACACACTTTTATGTCATATGGTTGCAGGGGAAAAAAGGAGACAGATTTTTATGGGAGGCACATCTCTATAAAAGTGTTAAAAATTACTTTAA
Source organism: Clitarchus hookeri (assembly GCA_002778355.1). NCBI lineage: Eukaryota > Metazoa > Arthropoda > Insecta > Phasmatodea > Phasmatidae > Clitarchus > Clitarchus hookeri. Next base: position 108,090 of record NQII01005657.1, on the reverse strand, counting down.
TATTAATTTAAACCAAATGTGTAAAACTCAAATATAACTAGACCTTTCAAAGTTGTTGTCGTGTATGAAATGTATGCTGAAGAAATAAATTACGACAGATATTATAGTAGGTCACAGGATGGCAAACTGAATATTGTGTAGTGTGTTTGCAAAATATATAGAACATTCTTTGGTCAAATTTACAGCATCCATTGCTCTAAAGTGTAAAAACAGGGTCCACCAAACCAACATGCAATAAATTACATCATGTATACACCACATATGTTATATCAGGCTAAAACATTGAATTGTCGAATGCTAGACTTGTTCTTCATATCACTAGATAGAAAACCAAGCAAAAGCAAACTATACAATGTAAATTAGTTGCAACAAAATGCTGATTTAATTCTCTTTATTCAGCAGTCCTCGCTAGAATGTTGTCATCGGTGTCCCTCGGATCTTGACTTTTAGCCCGGTCCTAACAGCAGGAGCAGGAGGAGAAAACCCCGGCAGTGTGAAGTAAAGTGTGGTAGACCGCATGTTCCAGTGTAACATGCAGTNGCAGGAGCAGGAGGAGAAAACCCCGGCAGTGTGAAGTAAAGTGTGGTAGACCGCATGTTCCAGTGTAACATGCAGTTGTCTAGCAATAAAACCCATATCAATTGAAACCTATGTTCGAGAGACGTTTGTCCTGCCCATTTTCCGCCTACGTGATAGGACGCACAGTGTAGTTCCAACCGTAAGTCAGCAGTGAGTGGGCCTAACCAGCTTGTGGTTGGTGCTCACCGCCACCGGGCAGGCAAATAGGACTCCGCCCTGACCCATGCTCCCATCAGTGTTAGCCCTGCGGCTAGCTGGCGCCCATGAACCAGTTACCACTTAGACAGCATTTCTTAGCGACAGTGAGCACCACCTCGGTAAGGTCACAAACCCCCAATGGCGACATCGTCCAAGCTACAACCACCGTAGACCCTAAAATGTTATATTCAAACTTTTTTTAAAAGGTCTTCAAAATACTTCTGTTAAAGGTTACAGCAAAACAAAAATTTGTGCAAGAGGTGAAATGACTCGTCGTCGCTCTCGGAAGCACGTCGTACCTTCTCGGCATCCTTGGTCCTCTTGAGGATGACCTTGGCTCGGTGGTACATGGAGTTGATGATCTGGAACTGGAAGGAGATGTCGCGGCCTTCTAGCAGCTTGATGGTCTCCAGGGCCTTGTCCTTGTCCTTGAAGCCCGCTCCTTGGAAGGTGAGCTCCGTGGTCTCGCTGCCGAAGAGCTGGCCCCCGGACCAGCCGGAGCCTCTCTTCGCCTCGCCATCTGCCGCGTGCGCCGCGCTGCGCTTCTCCGACTTCACCTTCGGCATCGCTGCACACACACACACACCACGTTCTCTTAATAGCATCAACAAGCTCCATGTGTGTTCTGTTTCCTCGCAATTTCAAGCAGTAAATATATTGTTATAATACATCAATCGGCGCAGCATTGCCGCTATAAGTAGTTCAAAATACTGTTTTACAGACCAAAAAATATTGTAAATAAATAAGTAGCTTCTCAGTAAACAAATTTTATAGGAAACTGAGTTACTTCTAATATTGTATTAACTATTTTATTCACGGTTGTTTAACAATANGCTGCCGAAGAGCTGGCCCCCGGACCAGCCGGTGCCTCTCTTCGCCTCGCCATCTGCCGCATGCGCCGCGCTGCGCTTCTCCGACTTCACCTTCGGCATCGCTGCACACACACACACCACGTTCTCTTAATAGCATCAACAAGCTCCATGTGTGTTCTGTTTCCTCGCAATTTCAAGCAGTAAATATATCGTTATAATACATCAATCGGCGCAGCATTGTCGCTATAAGTAGTTCAAAATACTGTTTTACAGACCAAAAAATATTGTAAATAAATAAGCAGCTTCTCCGTAAACAAATTTTATAGGAAACTGAGTTACTTCTAATATTGTATTAACTATTTTATTCACGGTTGTTTAACAATAAACTAATTTTTTACCGCCATCATTATTTCGAAAATACAGAAATTAAGGCCCGATCCACAATGCTCAGTCGGCAGTCCGCAGTTGGAAATAAATTGCCTTTACTCAGATACCGTGACTCTCAGTGAAAGTGGTAGGTACACCTAGTACGAACTGAGATTAGATTGGAAATGAATATTTCCTCTAAATGAAAATTACTGGTAACCCAGTTTATTTAATGCATTACATTTTCAACTTTTAGGGTATATAAAGATACACATCATATCTATGATGATACTTGCGTAAAATGGAAAACGCTACACAACCGCAGATTGAACGTGGTACACTGCCCAATACGTGCCGCCATTGGACTACCACGCGTGCCATGTCTGACTCAACACATTCTGACCCACGCGTACCTTCGTTCTGTGCATGAAGGCAAGAATTACATTCAAGTAAGCTTTCGTAGATCGACATGGAACGTGAAAGAGGTCGGACTTCTGTGGCAGTGAGAAAGCTGGTGATTTTGCATTACCGAAGAGGTCAATCTCTGCGTGCGATCGGCACAATTGTGAATCGCAATCATTCTACTGTGCAAAATATCGTTCGTCGCTCGTCAGTACAGTAGCATAGAGAAGCATAGTTCCAGAAAAATATTCACTGCACAAGACGAGCGATGGATTAGACATCAAATAAAGAAGAATCCAGCATTAAGTGCGCCAGAACTTGCCAAGAAAGCAAAAGACATCTCGGGGGGAAAAAAACCTGCCCAGAAACCGTGAGGAGAATCCTTCGTAGAGAGGACTTCTATTGTCCAGTAGCGTGCAATAAACCATACATCAGCAAGGACAAACGTATCAGGTTTCAGTTTGCCACATATCACACTGAAAATCTTTTGACTACTGGAAAACAGTAATATTTACCGAAGAAAGTAAATCCAGTGTGTGTGCATCGGATGGGAAGGTCAGCATCCGGCGTAACCTAAACATGGAGCTTGCAGAAATAAATCTCCGACAGTGAAACACTGGGGGTTGGTCCCTGATGGTGTGGGGTTGTTTGCCGGCTTCGGGTGTGGGGAAACTCAATTGTATATATAGTACTGTGGATCAAGATGTGTATGTGAACATATTGAGGTAAGAACTGACACCGAGCGCAGAGAAATTAGGCTTGCGGGATTGTTTCACGTTCTACCAGGACAACCCGAAACATAAGGTACGCATGTGGATACTCTATAATTGCCTCCGTGTGCTCGATACCCCTCCACAGTCCCCAGACATCAATGACATTGAAATTTTGTGGAGTGTGTTAAGGAAAACGCCCGCAAACGTCCCATATCTAACCGGAATGACCTCAAAATTGTCCTTCAAAAAGAATGGGATAAGATTGTACCCTCTCATTGTGAAACATTGGTTCGATCTATACCCTGCATGCTGCTTTCGTGATGTTTGTAATATCAACATAAATTATTAGAAAAACGTGAAATCAGGAAGTTATTTATACCGTTGAGAACATTAACTATTTTGCAAATAGCCGTGGTGGCTAAATTACTTTTACATATCATGTAGTCGTGTGCTTTAGCGCTGAATAGGAAGGGAGCGAGACAGATGGAAGCGTGTGTAGACAATGATGACAATCTCGTCACGTCTTCTACTCAAGACTCTACCGAGTTCACTCAGCCTCTTGTGCAGTTTAAGATTTATGACGTCAGGCCAGGCTTAAAACATCAAGACAACATGAAAAACCATGCTTAAACCAGTTACCTTTCGTAAACGAGATATTTCGTATTTCCCGGCGCGAGAAACCTTCGGATTAGCTTTTGACTAATTAAAACAAGTAAATGCGTGCCCGCATTTCAAAACAATGTGTTACGCCACAGGTGGATATCAAGCGGGGCTTTCAGAAAGTGCCCAGTGAACAGCCAATACGAGACGCTTGCTCCTCTGAACACGTGCGATGATCTAACTGCTAAACTCGATGCGCGGGAGAAATTCGGCGGCGCANCGAGACGCTTGCTCCTCTGAACACGTGCGATGATCTAACTGCTAAACTCGATGCGCGGGAGAAATTCGGCGGCGCACTCGAAGAAATTCCGCAATTAGCGAGCGAAGCGCACGTGTGTCGTACGTAAACCGGAGGTTCGTTCGTGACGAGAGGACTAAACAGCAGGCACGTCGTTAAGGCGCCCGTCTACCTGGCGCTTGAACTGCGTTGCAGAGTGTTCCAAACGCACGTTTTTTTAACGAAACTATTACGCGTGTGTCCAACGTGCTGATCTACGAAAATAACACACTTCAGACGAGAGCTGTTAAGTACTTTCGAAATATCACGTACGTTAGAAACATCAATTCAGAGCACTCCAAAACCGCTAAAAA
>NQII01005657.1:76537-87503 GCA_002778355.1 Clitarchus hookeri | reverse complement strand
CTGCCCTTGCATTCCAGCGCCGCTCCATTATAGGGTCTCATTTCTGTCATGCCCGGGGATGACGGTCACCTACGGGTCACGGCTGGAAAGACCGTCACTCGGAGTGTGTCGCCTTGCCCTGGGTGCACTCCCCACACGCCATTATTATTATAAGGACAAGAAAGTTGTTCGAAACAAATTCCTGCATGACTGCTCCACTTGAGCTGATCGAGATCTTAGTTTCGCAACACAGCATAGTAAACAAAAGTCCAAAGCCTCTCGGTACGTACAACGTTAACCAGAATCCATCTGCCGAACTCCAGGACGTGATTCCTTATGAAAAATAAGGCGGGATACACATTGACAAACACTATCGTGTGGTGAATGTTAAGGGAGGTATGCGGCATTGAAAATCAAAGTTTGAAATGCATGATTGTAAAAGTATGCGCTGTTCACGGTAAAGTGAGCGCTTTTGAGACCCTAGTTACTTTTTCCTCCCAGCCATTTTTTTAATCCTTTAACTACTTTTTAAAATAAATATTGCAATGTAAGTAATAACAACAGTGTGTATAGTCGATCGCACTCGGAAGTTAACCTCTAAGGCTAAAATAAAACATTATTCCAAATGAGTGGAACTACTTTCCCTCCATCGTTACCAACTTTCCAACTTTGCTGGGCGCATGCAGTCAGTGTGCCCGTTAAATTCATGCAGGTAGGGACAGTGACATTTTTCAAAGGTTGATTTCAAAAAATGCTCAAATAACCGTGAACAACCTACAAACGCAAGTTAATATGTTTTGATTTTACTTCTGCAAGTGCGTTTCCAGGACGGACGTAAATCGCAACTTATGCAGTGCCCGTCAATTTTCGTATACTAATTGTTTTGTTGCAATAATTTGAACTTGTTGTGTTACATTTTCACATAGTGCTGTTATAGCATCAGCAGATCACATTTTCGCGTAATTTTTATTTACTGTTTACTCTACATTTGTTTAATGGCCTTACTTGCTGTTTCTTAATGCAAAATAAACAACGTTGTAGTTATCGTCAACTCTACACTCCACCATCCTCTCTCTCTGATTTGCAAAGAACTTCCACCTTGTAGCAAACCTTCCACCGAAAATTGCACACGACCAATTACGAAAACGTCAACGAAAACGGCCGGCATCCGTCTTTAAATTTTCCACAGAACAATCCATGCCAGCGGCCATGCAACCTTGCATGGAGTTTCCCAAGTAAACTCCCATCGTGACACACACTAAGCTTACGAACGCTCGTCGACGGCGGCAAGATGACGACACCGCAGTCGGAGCACATCGACGTTCACAGAACAGTCGAAGAAGACCATAGCTTTCTTAATTTACGTTTACAGTCCACCACGGACATGGCAGAGGTCATGTGCGGAAATTACGCTCGCTGGGAAATTGTTCGTGGGCGGAGCGTTGGAGTCCGCTTGGCGCGGTGGATTAGAGCCAAAACATTGAAGCAGCTATGCGTTTTGTGACTAAAGTCTATTCACGGTAAAGTGAGCACTTTCAAAAACCCTCTCATTCTGAGTAATAGTCAATAAATACATTTTATTTTAGACTTAGAGGTTAATTTCGAGTACTGTGGAATATACACACCGTGTTTATTACTTTACGTGGCAACATTTATTTAAAATGGTAGTTATAGGATTTAAAAAAAAAAATGTCTGAAAGGAAAACGTAACCAGGGCTTCACAAGTGCTCACTTTATCGTGTACAGACCTATAAAGTATGAGCTCTTGGAGATTTGTCAATTGGACCGCCCGGAACTTTTCTGGAAGTGGGGGCACGTCATTAATCGTGGCTACGACTCTCAGAGTAACAGCTCGTGGATGCAAGATGGCTTCTCGCCAATATCTTCTAAACCGTACAAGATGCAGGGAAATATTAAGATACATTTTTTGTGTGTTGTTTTGTTGCCGACAATTCTGATCTTTCGCATTTTTTATTATTTATTTTTTTTGCGACGCATTGGTTTAGAGGTATGGTGGCTCGGATTTGTGCATAGGAATTCTTTGCGAAGCAGTTTTCCGGCCGTATTTCCTAAACCATAAGAGATACGCAAAGCATAGTCTATTCGCGGTTTCTTCACACTTTTTGAATCAAACCTTTGAAAAATCAACCCTATGAATAACGTGTTTGATTGTTTCCTAAATATGCCATGTAGAACAAGCGTTTCATACTTGTGTTAATATTAAATTCTTTATTTTTGTTTGATTTAACTTTTACTTATATACTATCCATAAATTACGAAATTTTTAATAATAATTAATACGAATAAAAAACAGGGAGAAAATATGTATGTTGGTAATGGTCTTGTAGTGAGAAATAGTTCATATGAAAATTACTGTTACAGTATGTGCGAACGAATGCAGGTGCACTGTTCTTTCGGTTTAATTTTCTAGCCTCGGTTAAACTTTGTTTGCACGAGGCGGAGGAATATTCTGGAATAATAGAACTTCAGCAGGGGCTTCAGAGAAGTCGGAAGTAACCCGCGAATGGATTAGACGCGCGATACGTTTGTGTTTCTCTGTCTGTTGCCAACGACTGGATTGTAGCCCACTTTGCGTGCTGGAGAGCGCGTGGAGGGGAGGTGTTGATCGTCGTGTCCACGCCTTCCTGCTGTAGCGAAGGCTGCTCGAACGTCAGCAGCGAGAAAGTGAGAACGAGGTTAGTGTTGTTACTCGCTCTTGGCGCTGGTGCTTCGCGAGTCTACAGAAATAGGGCTCCGCCTCTAAGAAGCGTCGTTGCGTCACTACCGAGGTAGCCGAGGAATTCACACCCTGCACCCAGGGACCCGCCCCGCAGTTGAACATTTCAGTATATCCACGGAAATGTTCAGAAAGCATACGGGAACGCAGTCCGTGATAACGAGTACAGAGAGAGAGAGAGAGAGAGAGATTTGAGCGGCTCTTAAGGGGGAAGTACCCTTGCCATCTTGGATTTACGTATTTTCCTCCATAACTTAATTTTCGGAGTCAATATTCATAAACCAAGCTAGTCAAGGCATAGAAAACATTTTTACAGTTATTTCGGAATCCCACTTATTTTTCTTACACGATTAGTTTCACATCTGCAACCGTAATAAAACATTACCTAATTATTTAATAATTTCAATCCCACATGGGAAAATACCGGTATAATTGAAACCCTACAAATTTCCAAAAAAAAAAAAAAAATCGTTAAGTAGTCCTCTATGTCATGTCTAGCTTTGATTTTTTATTTCTGGTCATACATTTTCATTACGAAGATTTGTAAGAAAATTCGAAGATGGAGTGGATATACTACCCCCTTAACAACGAGGTCTCAAGCGCCTACGAGGGCGAAACGAGGTGAGAATGGACCAGCGCGTGGTTGCGAGGGTGGGAGGGAAACGGGATACCCCCGAGAAAATCCCGCCGACCATGCGGCATTGTTCGGCACGATTCCAGTAATAACGAAAAACGGAGTCGAGCTCCGTAAAGACAAAACACGGAAAGTCTCCGTGTTTCCTGTAGCGTCAACGCGAAGCTTTCTTCGCCTCTGTAACCAGAAAATTATCGTTACTGCGGCAATCACGTCATCCACGCCACTGAGGCCTTCTCTTTCAAACATACGAAGAGTTGCATCATGCGTCCGTATCATTTATTAAAACTTAATACTCTAACTTTAATAGAAAGTGAAAGTTTCTTTTGTGAGTGTATTAGAACTGCCAAAGTTATTTCCACAATACCACGTGATGGTTGTAGGCGATTGTTTGATCAGGGGCGGTTGGATTTCTGACTTGGGTTAAATTTGTTTAAGTATAAAATATTTTATCTTTGTTTCAATATCTTTTTTTTTATACGCGGAATCACGGGAAACTATAACTAGGACATTAACGGAGAGGTTCTGTGAATCCACGAAAAGTTTTGTCGATTTCGGAAAGTCCGTCTGTGAAAATCAATTTGGCCGTATTTTTTACTGAGAGTGTACGTACACTTCTGGGTAAATTTTCAACAGCGTTTTCCCGTAAAATGAAGGAAATTTTTTTTTTTAACAGCACGGATTTCCCTTTTGCGCATCCTGTTTTGCTCGCCGATGGGCTGTTGCAGGCATTCTCGACATATCCTCGCCACAGAATAGCTATAGGTTATTCACGGTAACGTGAGCACTTTTGAAAGCCCTCTCATTTGGAATAATAGTCCATAAGTATAGTTTATTTTATCCTCCATACGTCAACTTCCGAGTGTGGCGGAATATACACACTGTGTTTAATATTTATTTACGAAAGGTAGTTTAAAAAAATGGTTGAAAGGAAAAAATAACAAGGGTCTCAAAAGTACTCACTTTAACGTGAACAGGCTATGAATATGCAGTGGTGAAGTGGCGTGGTGGTTCCTTTCATGCGGGCGTACCCATTCGCTGATTGGCCGCGCGAAGCTCTGAGAATAGGCCCGGCGTCTGATTGGTTAACCCCGTGCTGCGGAAGATGCCCTATTGGCTGGGCTGCCGGTTGGCGAGTACGTTTACCAGCGCGCTGATTGACGAACTGCGTTCCGACATGTGCGACTGTAGTNGGCCACCAAGATCGCCCGACATGAATCCCATCGAACATTTATGGGACATCGTCGAGAGGTCAGTTCGTGCACAGAAACCTGCACCGGCAACACTTTCGCAATTATGGACGTCTGTAGAGGCAGCATGGCTCAATATTTCTGCCAGGGACTTCCAACGACTTGTTGAGTCCATGCCACGTCGGGTTGCTGCACTTCGCCGGCAAAAGGAGGTCCGACACGTTATTAGGAGGTATCCCATGACTTTGGTCGCCTCAGTGTAATAGTCCATAAGTATAGTTTATTTTATCCTTCAAACGTTTACTTCCGAGTGTGGCGGAATATACACACTGTGTTTAATATTTATTTAAGAAAGGTAGTTAAAAAAATGGCTGGAAGGAAAAAGTAACAAGGGTCTCAAAAGTACTCACTTTAACGTGAACAGCTTATAAGCATGCAGTGGTGAAGTGGCGTGGTGGTTCCTTTTTTGCGGGCGTACCCATTCGCTGATTGGCCGCGCGAAGCTCTGAGAATAGGCCCTGCGTATGATTGGTTAACCCCGTGCTGCGGAAGATGCCCTATAGACTGGGCTGNATGATTGGTTAACCCCGTGCTGCGGAAGATGCCCTATTGGCTGGGCTGCCGGTTGGCGAGTACGTTTACCAGCGCGCTGATTGACGAACTGCGTTCCGACATGTGCGACTGTAGTTGGCAGTTTCGCTTCCGTATGCTTACTTACTCTGTGTCCTCGGCGTGCTGTGTGGAATGGCTGTGTAGCGGCCCGATCGAAGGTGGTTAGCCAAAATGTTTATTCATAATAAAGGTAGCTCTGTTGAAAAAAAAAAACTATAGCCTAGGTCTTTAGTACTGATAGGGGTGAAGCGAGGTGTAGAAGAGAGCAACGTCCGCCACGTTATCCACATTCTTTTAGTATCTCCAGTCCACCGTTTAAGTGGGTCCCACATGTTNAAGAGAGCAACGTCCGCCACGTTATCCACATTCTTTTAGTATCTCCAGTCCACCGTTTAAGTGGGTCCCACATGTTATGAAACAACAATTACATGCAACGTAACTACTACTGCTCAGATTATATACACATCGCGTATAATATGTGTAGTTATTTTCGTGCCAGAAAATCGCTATAGGTGAAGACCTTTGCATCTTTGCAAAGCGTATTTATGACATGGCTTTTCCGTGTGAAATAAAAGACTGTCCGATTCTCGTTGGCTCGCGAGCTGCCAACACAACTGTGAAATTGTGTAACACTAACGAGGGTTTTTTTTTGTACGTTGCAAAGTATTTTGCGTAGTGTGAATAAATTGTGGTTAACATTAAAATTCAGTCAGGGGAAGCGTAATAAAACTTGTGGGCACGTATTTGCGTGGACAACGTGCTGACCTTGTGTCCAAGGCACGCCGTATTGACAGTTCTCTTGGCAAGCCGTTCGAATGTCGGGACGCGGTAAGTTGTCATTGCGGCAGTTGGCACACGCTCTCCGTTCCACGTTACCAACATTACGTAATAGATGCGGAATGATGGGCCCTCGTACTTCTTTGTACTTCAAAACGTGTCCACCTACACGTTGTGTACTCACGCAGAATACTTCTGGAGTGCGTTCGTTGCTACTCCCGACTTTCCAGAAGCCTCGCTGAAGTTCTGCTTCCAGAATATTCCTCAGTCTCATGAAAAAAAAACAGAGTTTAACTAATTCTAGAAAATAAAACCAAAGGGACAACGTGCTGCATTCGTTCGAATTCGCTTTAATAGTATTTTTTTTTTAGAACTATTTCTTACTAGGCATTACCAACACACCGATTTCCTCCCTGTATTTCGTTCATATTCATTACATACGAAATGTTATAATTTATGTGTCAAATATAACTTCAATTTAATTAGAAATAAGATCCTTTTAAGTTNTCATTACATACGAAATGTTATAATTTATGTGTCAAATATAACTTCAATTTAATTAGAAATAAGATCCTTTTAAGTTTACAGAAGTATAAAACGATTGCGATATATGACATACTACAGTAAATATGTATACATAATATGTAGCCATGCGTTTATCATTACATATTAATGCAAATTTGCATTAATCTCGTTATTATGTATTTTTTCTGTTTTTTTGCTCCCGATTATTGGTAATCCCGCTAATTTGAATATCTCGATCATTCATATTTAACATTCAGTCCCTTNTCATTACATACGAAATGTTATAATTTATGTGTCAAATATAACTTCAATTTAATTAGAAATAAGATCCTTTTAAGTTAACAGAAGTATAAAACGCTTGCGATACATTACATACTACAGTACATATGTATACATAATATGTAGCCATGCGTTTATCATTACATAATAATGCAAATTTGCATTAATCTCGTTATTATGTATTTTTTCTGTTTTTTGCTCCCGATTATTGGTAATCCCGCTAATTTGAATATCTCGATCATTCATATTTAACATTCAGTCCCTTGACAATACGAATTATCGGGATTCTACTGTATTTAGGAAACAATTAAACACGTTATAAATATGGTGATTTTTCAAAGGTTTCATTCAAAAAGTGTGTAGAAACCACGAATATGCTATAAAGCGATGTTTGTGGGGATTTTAGAAAAACACACTTCTACATAGAGTTATTCTCAATAACAATAATAATAATAATAATAATAATTAGAACGTCTCGCCCGCTCGGATTTAGCACGTTTATTTTCGCCAGAATGCAAGTAAACAAATATTTTCTGTTGTGGCTTCACCCGATTGCTATTTTTATTTGTTAATTCAATTTTTGTTTGGAAGATTTAAATATCCATGTATTCCGAAGCCTTCTACTTGTGGGGTTTTTATGTTTATGGATGTCGCTTTAAATTACACATAGTAACATAATACATATCCGTATTCTTGTAAATCCAGAGAGGTTACTGAAGATTAAATCTTGAAGTGAAAATATACGAGGACAAAAACTGACCGTACGGTAGTATTCACTCATTGAAGTCAGCGATGATAGTAGTATCTTTGTTTGTTAGTTTCATTTCGCAATTTCGATAGTATTCGAATTTATGGCCGTGATAATAGAAACCAATATTGCACACGTCAAAAACCATATAAACGTAGGTACATATTTATTGATATGTTTAAAACTTAAGGGCAAGGTTGGCATGTAAAATTTAGGTGCTTTATATTTGAACATTCATGGGGTGTTAACTCTTTATGTTAAAGCACCTAAACCTAAATGCACGTTCTTTTAAATTATTCAAACTGAGGGAAAAGGATGACACGTAAAATGTAGGCTCTCGATTAGTTTATTTCGTCACTGTAAGTTGCTTTGCTTTGACTACGCTGCCAATGTGTTTCCCCACTTCTAGCACTGTATTGATTTGTTTCGTATCCTCTAGCAAAATAAGGTCGTTTGGGGTTAACGGAATGCGAGTTAATAAATTAATTGAATTAAGTCAATGCAAACAAAATTAATCCGCCGAACCCTCATACGCCACCGGATGGCTTTTAGCGTTGTGAGACCGGAAGCCGAAAATTCCATAACTCACTAGGTGTTTGTGAAGCAAAAGCACCCTCACACTTTCTCAAATCATTGGGTCGGCGGCAGGGGCTGTGTACTGTGGGGCTTTGGGCACCGGGCCCTTATTTAGGCGAGTTAGCAAAATTAATCGTTTACTTCCGCTATTCAAATATACAGTTGAAAATATTATTTCACGTTATTTCAATGTTTGAGTAATTTTTATTGGAGAAATGCAGTGTGCATGGGTTAATATTGNGAAAATATTATTTCACGTTATTTCAATGTTTGAGTAATTTTTATTGGAGAAATGCAGTGTGCATGGGTTAATATTGCAATGTTCCACGCCTGGGTATTGACGGTTGGAAATTACCACTCGGTCAGCTCAGCTGGGTAGAAGCATGAAACTCTTTTAAAAAAGGCGGCAATTAAATAACGTCAAGTTCCGGTTTATTTTTCTATACTNGAAAATATTATTTCACGTTATTTCAATGTTTGAGTAATTTTTATTGGAGAAATGCAGTGTGCATGGGTTAATATTGTAATGTTCCACGCCTGGGTATTGACGATTGGAAATTACCACTCGGTTAGCTCAGTTGGGTAGAAGCATGAAACTCTTTTAAAAAAGGCGGCAATTAAATAACGTCAAGTTCCGGTTTATTTTTCTATACTTTTATTTATTTATCAATCAATTGAAACGGTTCACATACGATCTTCAGGTATGCCGAGTACGAACAGGTTCACAGATAAACCGAAAAAAAAATACAGAGCAGCGCCTCAGTCGTTTATTGATTGTTCATTAGTAACTAACGACCTCCCACGCCGGCGGAGAATTAAATGAGCAGGATAAAGTTGCCGGTGTGTGGGGGGGTATTTGCCACGACCGACGCGGCCTCAGAGAGTCACTGGTTGTCAACTGCTCGAACACACTGTTGTAGCACCGCCATTGTTCATCACTGCCGAAGCTCAGAGCGGGGGTAGAACAGGCCCTTGTGAGAGCCCTTGACCACCCAACTGCGGTTTCACGTACGTCCGGCAGAGGGTTAGGAAAGGCAAGCCCCTCCGCCCTCCGCCCCCCATTCCCAATCTGTGCTTACTGCGGTTTCCCGCCTCGGTCACTATTTTCCACCAGGTTACCCCGGTGGACAGGTTTGTAATGTTCTCCAACCACCCNCCCGCCTCGGTCACTATTTTCCACCAGGTTACCCCGGTGGACAGGTTTGTAATGTTCTCCAACCACCCCTGCCTGATGAGGGAGTGGTTGGAAGGCGGGGGTAGCAAACTCCCGCCTGGTTTCTTAGCTGGAGCAAGGTGATAGGCACACTCGGTATTTGTGCTGCGGGTCTATACACCCCCCTCCCCTCTACTACAGATAGGGCATGGCTGCCGGCTTCCCCTTATCCCACGCTCACCAAACTGCGTAGCCATTCAAACTGCATCGCCAGTAAAAGATCATCACGCCTTTTAGAACAAAAACTGTCGACGCAGTTCGGAAAAGCTTCTAAAACACTACGATTTCAGAAAAGGCAAACAAACGTATGCCCGATAAACGTTATTCCACGATAAACAATCTACCGCGGATTTTACGACGCCTGGCAAAGCGAAAGAAAATGAACCACGCATCCCCAAAATTAATAATACTGCGTCATTACATTATGTATNACGACGCCTGGCAAAGCGAAAGAAAATGAACCACGCATCCCCAAAATTAATAATACTGCGTCATTACATTATGTATATAAATAATAATTGTTAATAAACTATTTAAAAAAAGGAAGCCACTCTCTTCCAAACTTTAACACGTCTTCTTGCTGCCGCTTTACCTCGAAGAAGTCGAGGTGGAGTGGTTAGGGCCGGGGGAGGTTGTGGGGGGCTCGAATAGGAAAAGTGGTTCAACGTTTTTTTTTCATCTCGTGGTTAGAGGTGCCCTCACTCGCTAGACAGGAGCGCTAGTGATGGTTAATTGTTTGTTTACGNGTTAGAGGTGCCCTCACTCGCTAGACAGGAGCGCTAGTGATGGTTAATTGTTTGTTTACGTTTCGTACGCTGTTTACACAATACGCGCGGGAATAGCAGTATTATGCCATTATTGTAAGAATGCAAGGTGCGAACAGTTTTCTGATGATAGTCTAACATGATTTGATTTGCGAAGTCAAAGATGTCTGCACCATATTTATGGTAAAAGAAATGTGCTGTGGTAGGCTGTAATTCGCTGCCGTCACAATACAGGTTTTTTAGCGTTTACCGCAAGGAAAAACACCATCTGAACAAGCAAGGTTAGTATCTGGCTGCAAATTTAATTGCTTCTCTGAACTGGAATATATTTATTTTTCGGAATTCACACTTTTTATTAATGCCACAAATTTTAATTTCATATGATACTATACTACCTTACTTAATGGTCATATTATATTAAATGAAGATAAAACACAAACTTTGACATTCTCATTAAAATTAGTGCATATTGAAATATGTTACTGTCATGTCGTAGCGAAAAACACAGAACTCCAAAATGAACGGAATAAAAACCCCTTTAAATAACATAAAATCAAAATTAATTACGAACGGATATGGGAAACGTCACGAGTACACAAGCGCGTCTAGCAACTGGAGTAAGTATATACTTAGTACAGTCACAGGGGAAGGTGCAGGAATCTGCGTATTTGAGAATTCACACCCAGGCTAAACTGTATTATAAATATTTACTATTTTTAAAATGCAGGTATGTAAGTTACAGTTCAATATGTATTTTTGATTGCTGAGTCGCGTTGATTTTTTTTCCCAAGAAAAAGTCAGAAATAATGAGCCGGTCTGTGGCGGCCGGAACGGTGACCTTGACTGCTTGACCTACTTACTCGTGCGTATGTACACACAGTGACGTTGCTTGCTGCAAATACCCGTTCACGTCACCCCGTCTCCCCCCCCCC
>NQII01005657.1:54680-65856 GCA_002778355.1 Clitarchus hookeri | reverse complement strand
AGGCGGAATTCCAGAGGTACGACGTGATCCTGCCAGATCCGCGACAGTCTGTATCCTGATGGTGTTTTTGCTCCGCCCCCCTTCATCGTTACACAAGAGTGTTTGATACAAAAAAATTAATTATTTTATAACTGTACCAAACATTGTTCAACTTGTACGTATTGTATGTGATGACATTTTCCTAGAATAAAAATTTGTACACTTTATATTTTTTTAAAATAATTTGATGTAAAACTCAAATTTTTTTTTCGTTTTTTTGCTGCAACCATAACAACAAATACTAAGTTTTAAAAATAAAATAAAATAAAAAATTGAAACGTAAGCTGATGGCGTTGGTTAGAAAAGTACAATTTTTTTTTTTTATATTTAGCATTTTCTCCCTAGTTGTCATTTAGGTCACATTGTAAGCAGCTGCGTCTATTCTAATTAAAATAAACTGTGGAATATTTCTATGTAAATCTGTTTTCAAGGCAGAGATGAAAGTCGATACTTTGTTGCACATTCATAAATTCGTTTATTGAAATAAAAATGTGGTCTTTGAAACCGTCAAACTCAGCAAAAAATCACTGTAAGTATCCCTCTTTTTACGATATTTATTATCAGTGTTTTAAACTATAGCGAAAATGCTGTATATATTCTTAACAGTGTGCTTTATTAAAACCCTATAGTCACATCTCAAAATTGTGAGGAAACAACACAAGCGAAGTTTGTTTGTGCTATTTTCCGCTGCCGTCGCAATGCTTCCTTATGGCCGGAAGTGACCAATAGGTATTTATTATTGTTTACTAGGGATTGCCCTTAAAGACGGCAAATAAGTCTGTCTTCGCAAGGTTCACTGTAGATGTGACTTGAGGTAGCGTTTTTCCTTAATGGCGGATACTTATAGTTTAACCACAATCGTTGCAGGCTTCGCATGTCTCACTTCATATGCTCAGACGTTTATAGAACAGTTATTTGATGCGTGAGTAGTTATTAAATGTATGTTCTGGCCCCTTTTTACCTTCAAAACGCTCAAAAATGCCAGAATTTCCCTAACAATTCCCCGAATTTCCCTCAAAACCAGCAAAACTTCCCGCAAAAAAATGTGTTTTACACAATGCGGCTGGCAATTGAATAATTTGGCGCAATCTGGCGGAAATTGAGCAAATGCCAGCCGGATTGTGCAATCATTTACAAGCACTTCACGCTCTGTGATTCCATGCCAGCACCATCCATCTTGCCTGAAGAATGTTCGAGTTCATTGCCCCATCATGCAACTTCACGCACTACCTTGTTACAAGCATATGTTTTATGACCTATTCCAAGTACGCATTTGTTAATGACAGCAATACAAATCACACACATATATGCTAACTGTACATATAATAATCGCACTTATGCTAATCGCGCCCACGTCAATGACCCCGCCATCTTGCCTTCGTCCCCGCCCTTCTTAGATTCCCGCCCACGCCCGCTCTATCCCTTTGTTTTCTCATATTCCTTCTGGTCTCCTTTTTTCTCTCTTGCCTTCTATCATTCCTTCTTGTCTCCCGTTCCTATTCTCCCTCCCCCCTTTTTTATCTCTCTTTCTCTCTTGATTTTTACGCCCTCCATCTTTAATTGTCAAAATCACATAGCTTCGTCTCGTACAATGAATGTGAGGTAGAGCGATCACGCTAGTTGCGCAAAACCAATCGCGAATTGGGTTACAGTATATTTGTAATACACGTATTTAAAACAAACTATTTCACGTGTATACAATATGTTTGTACGTGAAAATAAATAACACTTAATTCTAGGGCGGAACGCAACTTCCAGAAATTACGCTTACTGCAAACATAGTTTTGAAGTCCTTCAACATGACAAAAAAATCGACATTTTCAGACGGTTATGGCTTGCAGGTTCTTTATTGGTTGAAAGTCGTCTGGGGCGTGTCTAACAAACAGGAAGTCCAACGGAAGTATAAAACATAAATACATATATAACACACGTTGTTGAGGTTTAGCTTGTACTCAAATGAGTGTGCGAAATTTCCATTTCTCTAGGTATTCCTTTTTTCGCAGAAGTGCGTGTTTGTTCTAAAACCAAATATAAACCAACCCCAATGTCTACACACACACACACACACACACACACACACACACACACACATATATATATATTACAGAACTTTACTTTTAAAAAAAGAATTAAAATAATTTTTAGTTGCAAAGTTTTTTAATTCCTTTGAATATTTACGTTATATCCAGAGATTTTAAGGACGTAATTGTATGCAAGACAAGCGAACTTATGTATGACAGTGATTTATATTTCTTCCTTTTTACGGTTGGTGATTGTTGTTGAGGAGACGTCGCATAAACAATGCATAAGAATCAGCGTGAAAAAATTAAATCTATATTTCAGTGGACTTACGGTATATAGTCCATTCACGGACTTTTCTGAAGTCCTGCCAAAGTTCTACTTTTAGGGTATTCTTCCGCCTCATGCAAACGAAGCCAAACCGAGTCTAGAAAGGGACAACGCACCGAATTCCCGCGCACTAAGTATAACAGTATCTTACATAAGAACTATTTATTACTAGGCATCACCAACACACTTATTTTACCACTGTTTTATTCATATCAATCATGTAAAAGTTCCATTCAACCAAAAAATAAGGCAGATTTATGTTAACAGTGGTATAAAAAGCTTGCGATACGTGAGATGTTTAGGAAACAAACAAGTTTTTTTCCAATGTTTTGATTCAGAAAGTGTGGAGGAACCGCGAATATACTACTCACGGCGCGAACGTCTCTGAGGAGCGGAAACGTCATGCGGGCGTAGAAGCTCGTTGCCCGGCAGATGGCGGCCGCAGCTGGAGGCGAGAGCGGGTTTGGCGAGGGACAAGTTGGGACTCGCCCCACGTCCCATTTCAGCAATCCGCGGATCGCTCGCGCAGCCGGGCCACGCCCACATCGTTACCTCCTCCTCGAATACAAAGCGTTCGTAATATCTAATACAGACTCCAGCACGGAAACAGAACACACATCAACATCATCAACATCCACATCAACATCAACATCAACATCAACATCAACAGAAGGTTTTTTTTACCGGAGGTACTCACCTTTTTCCTTCTAACAACAATGCAACAGATCAAGACCCTTCAACACCAAATAGAACACCAAATTCAAGAAGAAAATTAAGAACTAAGAAATAAATAAANCAACATCCACATCAACATCAACAGAAGGTTTTTTTACCGGGGGTACTCCCCTTTTTCCTTCTAACAACAATTCAACAGATCAAGACCCTTCAACACCAAATAGAACACCAAATTCAAGAAGAAAATTAAGAACTAAGAAATAAATAAAATTTACCTTACCAACTAAGTACGTAATTGTAAACACTTTAGAACATTATTAACACTAGTAGAATCAAGCCTTCCATTAAATTTAAAAGTAAAATCAATTAAAAACTGGCATTATGCTTGGAATGGCTAATAAAAAATAATAATAACGGTTTTTTTTTTCAAGGGGAACGCAAGATGGCACTGTCGTCAATTAGGTCTGTGGGCAGCAGATATTTCACATGAACGAAAACGATTTTGCAGTTTATAGTATATTCACCGTATCTTCACACTTTTTAAACCAAAACCTCTGAAAAATTCCCCCAAGTATGACGTGTCTTGTTTTTTTTTTTTCCTAAATATTTTATGAATCGCAAGCGTTTTATACTTTGTTGTCATAAAATTCTCTTCTTTTTGGTTGGATTAAACTTTTATATACGTTTTATTTACAATTTATAATATTTAATTTATAATAAATATAAATGGCAACATAGCGAAAGAGGCGTGTTGGTAATGCGTGGTAAGAAATACCGTAGTTCTCGTGCAAAATATTACTAAATTGAGTGCGTACAAATGCTGTGCGTTTTCCCTTTGGTGCAATTTTCTAGACTGGGTTAAGGCGGAGGAATAGCCTGAAAGTAGAACTTCAGGTGGGTTTCAGAAAAGTTGGAAGTAACCGTAAATGGACTATACACCAGTAAATGTTAGAATTTATAAAAATAATATGACAGTAGATGTCAAAGACGCTATATGAATCGTGAACAAACTTGTTTTCTTCTCGCTCCCGATACCTGGTTGTGTTTTCCTTAAAACATTTTTTTACGTAAATGCGGTGCACAGGAAACACTTCCTACACATAACAGTGTGAAATTGTTAAGGGAATTTTCTCAGTCTATTTAGTTTCAAAATTAGAACTTCGTTGTCATCTTGAATTGAGTGGAGTCTTCAACTCCTTCAGGTTATAAGCAATGCGCGTGGTGATGTTAATTTAATTGTACTTGTAAATATCGTATTTGCTGGACTTGCGTTCATTTGCGAAAGTGTACGAGCCTTGTCATTATACAATATTATTCTTGTCTGTTTTCATTTTCCGCTGCGATATGTGCTAACTACCGGAAGCGGATGTGCAAACCGTAAAACCGGAAGCAACTGACAGATGTGAAACATAGAAGGAGAGCATAACTAAAAAAAATATGCACTACACGAGCTCCTTATATCGTTCATTTCTGCTTATCTTGTGGTTCAAACACAACAGTTTTCCCGCAACTAGACTCATCAATTCCACCTGCACGTTTTGATACAACATAGAATAACTATTTATTTAGAAAAAAAATAGTGGATTCACTACTTTTGTGTGTCCCGGCCAAAGAATCTAAGACGATCTCGTTTATTAGAGTCCTACCTGATACGGTCGTCTCCATCCAAATTTTCTCCTTGGTACGTTTACTATTTTCGGTTTTATGAAGTCATCTCCGTTAGGTAATATGTCGCTTTGTGTGGCTCGAGAAATAATTGCTGCACGTGGGAAAAGAACTCAAAAATGTATTCGGGGATCCGGGTTCGATACACGCTTCGGTCTTCTTGATTTCGGTTTTGCACGGTTTCCCGAAGTCGCTCCAGGCGAAATATACTCGTAGAGACACGTTTTGGAATGGAGGTTAAACCCAATGCCAAAACTCGGATTGATTTAACTTACAGCTACACACGTTTGTGAATAGTATAAATACTTTTGTCATGAGATAACCAATTCTACTGTAAAAAAATCTATGTATCACCAATCGAGACTGTGTTGTTACAAAACGCGAGGACTGTATTTTTGCAACACTTATCCCTGCAGGAAATAATTATTTAGCTTCCCACTGCGGAAATCACCAATTAAAACATCGACAGATAACGAAATGCAGAGATTGCAGGCAAGATGTTTCGTTTCAGAAATACCTTTCTCACATGCCACCAGCCACTTCTTGCAAGAAAATTCTGAAAAAAAAAAGCAGTGGCGGTAAAGTCTATTGAAAGGTTTCATCACGATTTGTGCTTCAAATCTTTAGAAAATACCCCATGAATGAAGTTTTGGTTGTTTCCATGTGTCCGAGGCGTTTTATACTTCTGATAACATAAAATTATCTTACTTTTGGTTGAATTTACAGTTTATTATATTTTATGCTTAAATAATAATATTTAATTTATAATTATTATGAATTAATACAGGGAGAAAATTGGTGTGTTGGTAAGAAATATTTCTCATGAAAAATATTATTTAACTGATTGCGCACGAATGTGGTGCGTTGTCCCTTAAGTGTGATTTTCTAGACTCGGTTAAACTTTGTTTGCATGAGGCGGAGGAATAGCCTGAAAGTAGAACTTTAGCAGGGCTTCAGAAAAGTTGGAAGTAACTGTTAATGGACAATATAGTATCATTATTAGTAGAAGTAGTATATTCAAGTCACGTTGCTTCCAACTTTTCTGAAGCCCTGCTAAAGTTCTAATTCCAGGATATTTCTCCACCTCAAGCAAATAAAACTTATTCGAGTCTAGAGCGAGTGAAGAGATTTGGGCAGTTCTTAACAGCGAGGTATTGATTGAGAGCCGATGAGGGTGAACGAGGTGAGAATGGAGCATTGCCGGAATGAAAGGGCGGGGGGGGGGAACGGGAGGTCCCCGAGAAAACCCGCTGACCAGCGGCATCGTCCGGCACGATTCCCACATCATGCGAAAGTTCGGGAGTGACCCGGCCGGAGACTGAACCTGGTTCGCCTTTGGTGGGAACCGAGCAGGCTAACCACTCAGCCACCGCGGCCCCCCGACTAGGAAATTACTGCAAAAGAACAATTCACCGCATTCGTATGCACTCATTTTAATGTATTTTACATAACTATTTCTTACTAGGCATTGCTGACGTACCTATGTTCTCTATGTTTTTATTCACATTAGTTATTAATGAATATTATAACTTATAAATGAAATATAAGTAAAAATTAATTTTCTTAAAAATAAGGTGCTCTTATGTAAACACAAATATAAAACGCTTGTGATACATGACATATTTAAGGAAGAACCAAATATGTCATACGTGGGGCTATTTTCCCAAAGTTTGATTCTAAACGTGTGAGGAAACCGCCCATAGACTACAGTGGTGGGGTAGTCTGTTCGTGGTAAACAAATACGCGAAGTTACGTGAATGGCGCGTAAATAAAGTGATCAGGCCCGCTGCTGTTTTACATACGGTAAAATAATACAAAATAAGAAAGAAGTAAAAAAGTACCCTGAAGAGCCAAAAAAAAACTGGTACACCTGCCTAATATCGTGTAGGGCCCCCCGAGCACGCAGAAGTGCCGCAAGACGACGTGGCATGGACTCGACTAATGTCTGAAGGTATGCAGGAGGCAATTCACACCATGAATCCTGCAGGGCAGTCCACAAATCCAATCTGCGCCAATTTGAGAAAGGGTCGCACGTCTGTCACGTTTAATGATTCTCGTCAGTCGTCGTTTGTCCCGTTCTTTCACGATCTTTTTCCGGCCGCAGCGATGTCGAAGATGTGATGTTTTACCGGATTCCCGATATTCACGGTACACTCGTGAAATGGTCGTACGCGAACATCCAAATGTTATCGCTACCTCGGAGATGCTATGTCCCATCTCTCGTGCGCCGAATATAACACCGCGTTCAAAGTCACTTAAATCTTGATAACCTACCATTGTAGCAGCAGTAACCGATCTAGCTGCCGACCGCATCGCGTTACTCTGATTGGTTCCATACCTCTGTTATTTGCATACGCACGCCTATACCAGTTTTTTTTTCTTGCTCTTCAGTGTATATCACGAGCAGGGCTTTCCAAAGTGTTCAGTTAATTAATAGTCACTCGTGAACAGCCATTACTCCTTGCCCTGGGGCAGAACTTCGTCACGACGTTCGGTGAAGATGTTCCAGTGCGAGATGCGTGGCTGACGTTCCACGAATTAGCAGCTGCTCGACAAGTGACGGCGCCAGTGAGAGGAAAAGTTTGCGAGCCACTTACTCGCAGATCCAGCGACGCCAAACAGGAACTCACGATTTGCGTCGATGTCACGAGCGTGCTGATAACAGGCTGTTAACATTCGTGCCGTTCAGGTAACGCACACAGGCACACGCATCACACCTTTTGCAGTATGTGACATTGTAACATCGATAACTCGCAGTTCGCACAACTTGCAGTTGTTCGTCGCAAAACAAAATTTTGTCAAAAAATTGACATACGATCTTTGTTCTGAATTGCTTACTTTAAAAGCTGAAATAGGTATATTACATTAACAATGAACCTCTATAATATTGCAAATATAGCGGAAAGTATTTAAAGTGGAAGACTGAGTATCTTCTCTTCTCTATCTCCAAATAGTATAAAACAAAGTCGCTTATCCGCGCCTGTCTGTGTATTCGCTTAGTACTTCTAAACTACTTGATGGATTTTGATGTGGTTTTCAACGTAATTTAGAGAATTTCTTAAGAAAGATTTTTATGTATAAAACATTTATATTTAATGTAAAGATAGTAGAGAAATATCGAACCGTTTGTAATCAAGTCGGAAGAAACCGCTTTTAGGGCGCTTACATGGCTTGCGCTGACTAAACGATAAGAGATATATGAAATTAATGTGCTACATAATTGTAGCTCTCAAAAAGGTCTACAGAAAAGTCCCCGATAGCATATGTTTATCTTTGTAAGGATGACCCACAGTAACCATTTTTGTCTTTCAAAGTATCGCTGTAAAACTAAATTGTTACCGGGCGAAGCCGGGCCGGTTCCTTATTAATGACTAAGTGAACAATCTACTGCAAAAACTGTCGCCGTCGTCAAATTAAATTTTGTGACTTGGAAACTTTAATTTAATGAACATTTTTATTATGAGCATACTCCATTGCCGAGATTTGTATGTATGTCGTTGAAAATCCAGAACGTGGCATTGGGAAACACGGAAAAATAATGAAAAACAAACGAGTCAATTTAAGCTGTTGTTATCATAGTTATTTATAAGGAATTCTGTATGTGTTATTTACATATTTTCTGAGTATAGGTAACCAATGCTCGTTTTTATCGTATTTTATTTTTGTGTGCGTGTTTTTTTTCTATTTAGGTCATACTGTGTTTTTCAGCGACGTGCAGAAAAGCTCTACAACAATGTATTGTTATGGCGGGAAATTTAAAGTGTACTCGAGTGATCACAATCACACGAGCAAATATCCCGAGATCAACCGAGTACACATGTAGTGTTTACAACGATTCGTTTTTGCGCATGCATTTTTCGAGTTAATATTTTTAGAACAGAAATGACACGTATCTTGTTTGTGTTTGCATTTATAAAATACCTGATTCTTATGATAAGTTAACCGCACAAGATATCTTTACAATAAATGAATACAGTAAAATTAAAAATTCCCCCCTCTCCATTTAATGCAGTATCCGAATCTAACAGGACCACCAGGCCCTTTCGGAGGTCGATAAGGCTTACATTATAACTTTTGAGACACCCCTCTCACGCATAAAATAATAATAAATACAAAATTAAAAGTTTACAAGACGCGTATGTTTTGACTATTCACATTATTAAAAGAACACAGCCATTTGTCATGGGAACATTAAATCATTTATTTAACAAACGCTTCCGTTGTTTGTTTTGAAATGACTAGTCCATAGGCTAAATTTGAGGCCCTCTGTGAAGTGAGACCCAGGCCAAACGGCCCTGCTCCCCCCTCCACCCCTGACTAATATGTGATAGGGCCGCGGTGGTGTAGTGGTTAGACTACTATCCTCTCACCATAACGAACCAGGCTCGATTCCCGGTGGGGCCGCTCCCGATTTTCCAAATGGGAATCGTGCCGGATGGTGCTGCTGGTCGGCGGGTTTTCTCGGGGATCTCCCGTCCCCCCCCCCACCTTGCATTCAGGCGCTTCTCCGTAATCACATCACTTCACTCTCGTCGGCTCTCAAGTCCACGATGTTAAGACACTCCATTCTCCACTAGACGGGTAGAAAATTTCGATTCCTGGCATGGGAAAAAGGCACTGCCTCTTCATGATTTTAGGAAACACTATTAAATTAAGTAAATATAATCAGTATTTTAAACAATTGATATTATTTTATTTCAGCTTTAAAATATTCACAGGACAGTTTCATAACAATATAAGTATTTTTGTTGTGGAGGAGGAGGGGGAGAGGGGGCATGTTTCAAGTGAACCCTCCTCCTCTCAGGATTCGTCCCTGGCTTTACCAGACGTCACTCACACATGTGCGTGATATATCTCGAATGATCCGACCATAGATTTGATTTGATTTGATTTAATATTTGTTTTTATTTACATTCTGACACTGTACAGGATTAAATACATGAATGGTCACAAAGTTTACATGCATGCCAGCCAGATAAGGCTCTTCTACAGAAATGGTTTTCTTAGTAGTCATTGATAACTGGAAGAAGAAAGAGAAAAAACAATGATTAATTAACAAGCAGGGGAAAAAACTCTCCAAAACCCCAAGTGAATAAGTAAAAGGTAAAGACTAAAAACTAAACAAACCTACATTGATACGGTGAACTGAATAGAAACTATGAAAACGGACAGAATGGACATATATATAATGGCGGGCAAGGCGCCCACAACCCTAGGTTTTCCTGTATAAAGGACGAAGGGAAATTATGAGTAAACGGGTGGTTTTTGTGTGGTGCGGCGGACAAGGCGTCCGCAACCATAGGTGTGAGTGTAATATGTGTAAATTTAGTAGAAAAATTCGATAACTAGGAGTATTAAAGGAAATGACATATGGCATGAGAAATTAGCGTCGGATGGTCGCAATGACACAGCTCAGGCTGACCCCGCAGTGCGCGCCCAATCACCGAGCTCCTCGGCTCCGATTGGCCGCGCACCGCGGAAGGCCGTAAGACAAAACCAGAACCCTCTCTGGAAAGTGATTCGGAAATGCTCAATAACAATACAGTAAACACGTAAGAGAAATCACAATTAAATATTATAGAACACGTGAATAAAAATAAAGCCTTAGNAATCGGAAATGCTCAATAAAAATACAGTAAACACGTAAGAGAAATCACCAGTTTGTGTCTGTGTGTTTACTTACTGTGTGTTTCTGAACTGGCATGCGGTGCTCTGGTCGTGTTGCGGTCATTTTATCATTTTATTAATGGAAAGTTCTATGTAGGTTCCTCTAATCGGTACTTTCGCTGGTGCAGTAGTATATTTTAAGGCCCCCGTCTAATTGGAACTTTTTTCCACGTTTAGGCAGAGAAACGCGGGAGCGATAAGGGCGACACTGCCACGCGCATCAAGTACGCCATCGCCGCTAAGCGCAAGGCTCTGNTTCGGAAATGCTCAATAACAATACAGTAAACACGTAAGAGAAATCACAATTAAATATTATAGAACACGTGAATAAAAATAAAGCCTTAGGGTAAGCCACGTGATTAATAATTATACAAATAGTAGAAAGTAATAGAAACCATAACTAAGTGGTCACATTATATNAGGGTAAGCCACGTGATTAATAATTATACAAATAGTAGAAAGTAATAGAAACCATAACTAAGTGGTCACATTATATAAACTACGTAGACTAGAAGTGTAATTCAGGGGGAGTAGTATAGGTTAGAAGAGAGAGTAAAGTATGTAATGTATGGTGGGCAAGGCGCCCACAACCGACCATAGTTCTACTGTGAGAAAGGCGAGAGTCATATATCGATAGCTATCGCAAGCGGCTCGTCACGAGGGGTTGTCTGTCACCCTTTCGCGAGTCGAGTTGAGGTTTCTGGTCGGCGAGGTTCTTGAGCGCCGCGCCTGTCAGGGAAGTGGCGTGAAGATGGAACAGTTGAGGAACGCAAGGGCGGGG
>NQII01005657.1:13625-35457 GCA_002778355.1 Clitarchus hookeri | reverse complement strand
CCCTAACTGCTTTAGTGAAAAGATGAAATAAAGAAGTCAGCACTCGCCCAAAGCGTAGCCATAAATGACGCACCGTGGCCGAGCCCCAGCGCCAGCAGGAAGGTTCACTACTGGTGTTGTGGTCATTTCAAGGCTCGCCGGCAATTTGTTATAGGTAATGAGGCTACCAACTTCAAGTATAACATCTCCATTTTTTTAACGTTGAATTAACTGTTGCATAAACATTTTATTTATTTTGCTTTCTGTTTTTTTAATGCTAATATGTGTAAGAATTAAAATTTGTAAAAATTTTTACTTTTCCAAAAATTCCTAAGTTTTTACTTGATCGACGCATAAATAAATAGGATAGGCCCACGGCAATATGGAAGACTACGCGATGTGCATATGTGCAAGCGGACCTTAAACAGTGCTTTTGAAAGTGCTCAGTTTACCGTGAACACCCTATACGTAACTTGTGTTCGTAAAATGTAGAATATTTACCTGTGCCGGCAGTTACGTAGAGATTGAGCCTCTTGCCAAGTTGGCGAGGGACGTGAGTGTCCTCCTGGACGCCTAGTTGCCTGCCCGCGTCTGCGTCGACGTCGAGCTGCACCAGCTCGCGCGTCTCTTCCTCGACGTCTTCTGGCTTCTCCATGTCCTCCTCGACTGAGACACCACGCCACGCGGCGACCAAAGCATGAGCTGCGGCTCGGTGTAAAATAATTTTGTTATTATTGGCAGATAAGATACTGAAATACAGCACGCCATTGCTATCGTCAGATCAATTCGAGTCATCATTCAAGTACTAGATACGGTCGAGGTGGCTACTAATGTTTTTTTTTTGCAAAGAACATCTACAAGTACCTGCGTCAGCCAACATTACCGAGTAGAAATTATTTTCACTGCAATTATTATGCATAGTAACTATGTGATTGTGAAATAAAAATTCTTTTTTCAAACTTTGTACTTGCTGTTAAGACCTGAGTTGTGCGACTGCAGTTTACTATTGATGTGAAAATATGTTTAAATAATGCATTTTGAAATATAGCAGTATGGAAATGCAGATAAATTTAAAACACGCACGTATATGTGTAGCCAGTCATCTTTGATTTGGATAATTATTACTCAAGTTGTTGGCGTCCTACTTAAGGACACAATTCGAAACATTCGCACAGGTAACCTCGAGTGTAATAAATGTTTCCTGCCAGTTAAGTTTTCGCGCCATACAATTTATCGTATAATAATAGCGGGAACCGCAATTAATTGTGTGAAATAGTTTTACAACAGCGACAAGTTTTGCAGTTATTACAGGTCTACGTTCATTCGTACGTTATTCACACACTCAGTCTTCCATCTTGAAAGCTTATTGCGATATTTGCTTAAAAGAAAGTCTGCGTTATTCAAAACTTATATGGTGTACGCCACCTTTAGGTATCACCGGGTGTAACTAATACATATGCCGCCTTTAGGAATCACCGGGTGTAACTAACACATCTGCCGCCTTTAGGAATCACCGGATGTAACTAACACATCTGCCACCTTTAGGTATCACCGGGTGTAACTAACACATCTGCTGCCTTTAGGAATCACCGGGTGTAACTAACACACCTGCTGGTGAACTGTTGAGTTACTTCTTCGGATGATGATTGCGGTAGTTCTCAGTTAACTTTGTTTAGAATGAGTCAAGCTGAGGTAGGTATTTGAGTTGCATTAGGTGAGGTTCGATTAGCTTGGGTTTAGTTAAGTTGGAACCAGTTAGATTCTGTTAGTGTGGGTTGGGTTGGATTATGTGGAGTTGGGTTAAATTAGTTAAGGTTTGGATGCATTTGGTCGCATTACACCGCATTCAATTGGGTTGAGTCAGGTTGATTAGGTTAAGGTTGAGATGGGTTAGGTTGGAATACAGAGAGTTATAGTAAGTAAGGTATGGGTTCGAGTAAGTTTAGGTTGGGTATGTTTTGGTTGTTTTTGGTTACAATAAACTTGAAGAACGTAAAACGCAAAAAGCGATAATAACAATTGCCATAAAATCATGTATGTGCAAGTAAATGATAATAATAATAATAACTAAATGCAGACCTAAAATATTATTTACTCAATTTCAAATTAATATAGTTAATTGTTTCCTTCTCAGAATATACGTATCGATTTTTGGAATATTACTATAAAAAACATTTTACTTTAAAAATTAATTTTTTCACAAAAAATTTTTTTTATAAAATTTTAACTTACAGGTATCTCCACTCTTTTATGAACTATACCCTTTTTATAGTGTTGCAGAGAGAGAGAGAGAGAGAGAGAGAGAGAGAGAGAGAGAGAGAGAGAGAGAGAGAGAGAGCTCGTGAAAGCTTTTTGCAGATGAACCTGGCACTGGCGATTTTAATAAGTATTATAATTAACGCACTGTGCAAATTCATGCATGAAAATTATGCTCGGTTTTCTAATTAATGTTTACAATAACAAAATTAAGCAAAAATTCTAGAAAATACTTACATTTTGAGAAATATAGTTTTAAAATACTGTGTTCCAGTTTGGTATTAAATTTAGTTTTCCTTATTCCTTCTTTAAAAAAAAACATTAAAACGGCCACTTTGTTTATTAACTACTCAGAAACTACCGAACCAAAAGAATCCTTCATTTAACTGAAAATAATACCTTCTATAGTGCCTCTTAGCAGACCAAAATTTCACGCAAAAAGAAAACGGTGAAAGGAAGGATACTTAAGATTCTTATATTGATGCATAGCTTGATTAATCCACCCCCTTCGCATGGCATTGGCCACTTTCCTAGAACACTGCCGTGTTAGACGTAGCGACATTCAGATTCCTGAGTGGCAACGATACAAAACTATATGCAAGATGCGAATTGCCTTAGATATAAACACGATCTACAGGCGGCACAGCTTGAATGCAGATCCGGTGCCCCGCGAAAATCGCGGGTCAGTGATCTGAGCCAAGTTTTTCGGGTTGCGGTATATTTAGTTCTGCGTCAGTACCTCCCTTCGCCTGCGTAACGCGAAGAGCATTTGACCACTCTGAAACTACTGTTTGCCCACATGTCCACACAGAAATCAAACCCTTTCCCTTATCTTCTCTCCGTTAGTAGTAATAGCCTTTGTATCCTTTACTGTGTTATTGCATTACACCTCCGAACAATCGTCCATTGTCGCTGTCACAAGACAGCGTGTGTAGTATACTCGTGTTATACTTCTTGTCCCTTGCTGATTACATGTTATTGTTACTTCAGACCCCCCCAATTACCCTCTTCTATTTATACTTGTATTCACAAATTTGTTATTTTAATGTCATCGGCCTTATTTCTTTCCCTGTCTTGTAGGGCAGTTTTTAGCTGTTATTTCTTGTACGAATGTTTTTGTTCAGTTTTCCCACCTGCTTACAGTGCTATTTTTTTTTTGTTACACTCATTACTGATGTATAATAATAATGGCGTGTGGGGAGTGCACCCAGGGCAAGGCAACACCCTCCGGGTGACGGTCGTTCCAGCTGGGACCCGTAGGTGACCGTCATCCCCGGGCATTACAGAAATGAGACCCTAGAATGGAGAGGCGCTGGAGTGCAAGGGCGGGGGAAGTAGGAGTACCCCGAGAAAGCCCGCTGGCAAGCGGCATCGTCCAGCACGATTCCCACGTGCGAGGATCCGGGTGTGAACCCGCCGGGGATCGAGCCCGGATCGCCGTGGTGGGAGGCGAGCGCCCTGGACACTGCGCCACCGCTGCCCCCCATTACTGATGTGATCCTTTCTGTCTTCGGCCTGGCCATTTCCATGACGACAGAAGAGCCTGCAATTCTGGCTGGCGTGTTGCATATTGCAATAACTGTGATGTTGCTATAGATGTCAATGTATTTATACTTCCTGTTAATAAACAAAAGTATAAATAAATCAAATCAAACCCGGGCAACTGCCCAGTTCGTTATGTACCTTAGCAGATTTGCGGGTTCGTACAATAACCAGAAAATCACTTCAACAAATTATAACCATTTTGCATAAAGTATCGCTGTTGTATGATTGGCGAACTGTTGATAAGTTAGTTTTCCGCTTAGTTTTGAAATGGCAAATCGAATAGGTATAACATAAAAAGACTAGGCCTACCATGTTTGTTTGCTTGAATGCCAACATGGTTAAGCAATTTTATTTCATAAAATTAAAACCTTATCATCGTTTCAAAAGTGCACTTAAAACCACGGTTTATAAATATTGTTCATCTTTGTTGAAACTTTTTTGGTCTTTATATTTGAGTTGCTAATATTGAGAGGCACTGCCTCATAGCGTATTTACTTAAATAAAACATCAACTCCAGTATACTTTCGTCTACAATTGATTTGTCACCAAAGTTAAACGCTTAATATTACCGTGAACAAATAAGACGGTAGGTTTTGTAAAAAAATAAACTTTGTTTTTACAAAATTATGTTGTTTGTGAAAGTTAATGTTTGTTTTCCGTGATTGCTTGGCAAAAAACGAATACAGCAAACTTGATAGCTTCGGAAATTTTATTTTGATTTTATTTTCATTGTTCGGTTGTTTATTGCTTTCTAAAAACCCATGTTACAATTGCTGCAGCTTTCCTGTATGAAAATAACAGCAACGTTACCATCGAGCATGAACTGCTATCTACAACTGCAGTGAGCGAAACCTTACGCAATCAATAAACAACATGCATGAAAAAAGTTTTACATGGACTACAGTGCGGAAATTTACGAAGAGTGTGTTTGTTAACATTGCGCATTAACGTCGTTTATATTTTTACTTACATGTGAAAAAAAAAAAATTGCGGGTAAATATTTGCACAAGCTTTCAAGGGCGCTGGTCACAGAAAAATTCATTATTTTATGTTTGTACGAAATGTTAATAGAATGAAATAAGGAGAATTGGTGCAACTGGCTAATTTTTCCTTTGTGTACATTTGACATTAAACAATTTTGTCTGGTGAGTGTGTAGGCCGATGTGAGCATTTACTTTATTTCTTCTCCTAGCCGCCGTGCAACGTCGATTTTTTTTTCACGGTGGCAAGTTTACTATCTGGCGATTGCAAAGACCCATGCGTGAATTTACTTTATTTCATCTCGTAACACTCCTCGTGCGGTCTAGACGTCGGACTGGCGGCCGAAGGGTGGTCGATCGAAACTGCACGCCTCCTGCATTTTCGAGTTCACAAACAACTAAAAATAACGCTCCTGGTGGCTACCATTCGAACTCCGCTCCCCGATGTTATCGCGCCCCTGCAGGCGATGAGTGGAACCAACACACACAAATGGCCGCATCGATACCAGCGCTCCTAGCTGCGAACGGTAGAGCCTCCCACACTCTGGTGGCGGGCGTGAAAAACAGAGATGGCCGCCTACTGCTGCCAACTAGTGGCAGGCGCGAGAATTAAAGATGGCTGCCTACAACAGACGACGGTGATGAGGGAACGACCAAGATGGAGGTTGTTAAAAGCAAGAGAGATAAAATGAAGTAGACCAGAAGGAATATGAGAAAACCACAAGGCATAGAACCTACGAGAGGTCGTGGGAGAGAGAGAGAGAGAGAGAGACAGGACGGAATGCCAGAGCGTGAGATAAAAGAAGATTAATGCAAGAGCATGAAAGGGCTGGAAGGAATGATTGAGCAGAAGGGAAAAAAGGGAAATTACAAGATGGCCGCCATTGGTGAGGAGTGACAGAGCAGGAGGTTTCGACGTAATGATATTCAAGATGGCCGCCGTGGCACCCCGGCACCCTGCCAGTACGCCAGATGCGCCATTTCTCCTCATTTCATTATACTAATGTTGTTCAACTAGACATTCTTACAAGTACTATTTCCTCTCACAAAACCTTTTTTGAAGCACACTCTTCGAACAATGGCATGTTAAAATCACAATTGTATTGTTTCTGTGACGTACAAGTCATTAAAACTAACTCACTTAATGAAATGAAATAATTCATATTGAAATGAGATACCATGATTTACTTCAAGGAATATTTAAAATTACGCTATAAAATGTTTTCGCAATATTTTTAAACAATTATATGTACAATTGCATATTTTTTATAACAGTTTGTAATTTTATGTAAGTTTAATTTTACTAAGCATACCTTAAAATTAATTAAGGCATTGCCTATCACTCACCCTTGTTAAATTTCCTGTAAATGATTTCGTTAATTTAATTTTTACGCCCAAAAAAAAAAAACCTTAAAATTGTGGTTTTGACATGCCGTGATGCAAAAACTATGCTACATAAAAAATTCTCCATGTGAGGAAAAAGTGCTAATAAGTAATGTGTAGAAGTTGAACTGTTCTTCGCGCAAGTATAAACACTTTTTTTTTGTATTCAGCACTTTTGACAGTAGACGTGGTAAACGTGCAAATAGCGATGCATCACGCCGCACTTGCGTATGTGTACGTATGCAATCTTCTTTGCAATATCTACATATCTTGTAATATGATAACATTACGCATGTAAGCATGTAATGTGTATACAATTTGTAACTTAATATGTGATTGACAGGTACAGCACGCAGAGGCATGAAAATAGAAACATTTCAGTCTCACA
Organism: Clitarchus hookeri; assembly: GCA_002778355.1. Classification (NCBI taxonomy): domain Eukaryota; kingdom Metazoa; phylum Arthropoda; class Insecta; order Phasmatodea; family Phasmatidae; genus Clitarchus; species Clitarchus hookeri. The sequence continues at coordinate 28,926 of NQII01005657.1, read as the reverse complement.
TGTCGTTATTGCTACCATGCTATTGTAATGGCGCAGTGTTCTAGCAGACCACATGAGTAAATGGTAAGTGTGTATCCAATTTTATTCTGTTATTTTTACTGTAACTAACGCTGTATAATTACTCTGTCTATTGGCGAATGAACATAATATTCGTTTTCTCCTACCTGCGACACCTTGAATTATAATTTATTAGCGTTTAAAGAGATGATAGTTGACATTGACAGAACCATTTAACAACATTTTTATTAATGGCAGTACTACATTAGCAGTAAAATTTACCAGTTTGAAAATCGAACACACACATACGTATGGGGCGTGCTGCAACACAACATACCAACATAACCAACATAACACCGGCTCGCAGTAACCGCATAGGGAGGATTGAAAACTTTATATTTCCTTACGCGGAGTTCTGTGCCGACCAATCACAAGAAGGCAATTTTGACAATGGAAGTCATTGCAAAACTAACTCGTATCAGGAAAGTGTGTTTCATGGACTTAGTATTACATTTCCGACTTCAGTATTAACAAAATACCATGTGTGCACACGATTGACGATGTACGAATGATTTTGAAATTAAATTAATTTTAGTAACTTTATATGATTCAGTTGATTCGAAGTAAAAAAATAAAGGTTATAGTATTTTCAGGGTTTACGAAAGTTGCCAAAAATAATACTGCAAAATGTTTTTGTGCAAAATTAAAATTAAGTTAACCACTACCGCTTCTCAATATTTCCCCGCAAAAAAAAAAAAAATTGTCGTAATAAACAGAAGAATAACTATACTGAGGCAGGTTAGCCAACACACGGTTCGTAAATTTCTGTGATCCATAGAACTACGTTTTTTTGCTGGTCGTTTTCAATTTCTTACCGCATTTTAACGCTACTGTTTTTTTTCTCACGGGAACGTTACTGCGTTATTGTAACGCTAGGTGGATTGTAGATGGGCCTTGAGACATTATCCTTTCTTGTATAATTAAATGTATATCAGAATGCTTAATTTTTTGCCAGAGGTGAGTTTTATTCAAATAATCAGATACAGAGAAAGTCAACAATATATATTCAGGATCTACGTTAACACGACACAAAACACTGACAACAGATCGATAAAATTACGGGACAGCAACTAACACTGCGATGTTTTTTTTTTTATCTGTCTGGTCTGTGAACTGCGAGATCATTATCAACGAGGGTAAATAACTCGTTAACACACACAGCTGTCCACTCCCAAGCAGTGGAACGGTGGCGGGTCGAGTTTCCGGGACGTGCTGCCATCTAGTAGGGAGTCTTGGGAACTAGCTCGGCCGGCGACAGCCAGCAGCTTGCCGCGCTCCGCGTCCTCGCCCTTGGCGCCATCTGGCGGACTGGACTTGTCGGCGGTGCTGTCACCTAGCGACGGCCTGTGGAGGTACCCGCGCTCCTTGCCCGTGCCGCCGCTGCTGCCATCTATGGAGAGGTCCTGCGCGGCGCCGGGTTGCGGGTAGGCTGCGAGCGGGTCGCCGTACTGCTGAGGCGGGTAGGCGTGTCGGAACTGTGGCCGCGGGGCTGGTTCAAGGTACTGTGCGAAGGGGTGCAGGGAGGGATAGCTGGTGGCCGCCGAGGCGCTGTACACGGCCAGCATGTCGCTGTAGGACGCCTGCGGCGANTGAACAGCGCCTCCGGGTCGCACACGAACTTGTAGACGTACCGCTCACCTGGCAACACACCCAGCCACAAACACCATCGCTAAACACTGCTTCCTGAACACGTTCTATTCACCAGAAGTTAAAGGATATCAGTCCTCACCATCTTGTAGTTATCAATATTTTTGCCACGATTTCCATTTACGAATGCTTAACACCATTTTTTGCACCTCGCGGCATAACAGAATGTGTGCAAATAAATGCTCTTAAGCCCTGTTGATGCCTAAAATAAAACACGAAATGTGCGATGCAAATTGCTTGTGACGAAAATTCCTTAAATCCATGCTGGTTGGTACTGAACCCTTTTAATCCAGGGATGAACTGAAGCCGGAACGTTGTTCCGACACTGCTTTGTAAGATTTTTTTTAATTGCCCAAGTATAATGTATTTCCAATCAATGATCATTATTGGCTTTTTATTGAGCTATCAAATACATAATGACCAAAAATGTATCACGATTTAATGTGCACAGTTTGTTTGAATATAAGGAAACATTATCTAAGCAAGCAGGCTGAATTTATAAAGTAAAACATTCAGATGATAAACTACCAACATTATAACATTTGTAATTCAACTATAACTAAAACTCACCTATCTTGTTGCAATTGGCAACATTGCAGTGCACTCCTCTGACCCCCCTCCCCCCATCCCTTTGTTACCTGTCCCGGTGCCTGTCTACTTACAAGGTACCAGGTCAAGTTCAATTACTTGGTTATTAAAGTAAAGTATATTTGCATGCCAATAATATGTATTTATGTAAGTTAAAATTGTTGCAATATATTACATTATTTTATTATACGCTCTTGAATTACGAAATAAGCACCGCAATCCTTCTTTCCCACCACAAAACTACTGCCAAAGGTCAAACCGTTCCGGAACTGCTAAATTTATTACACCCCTGGTTTAATCCTTAGTACACACATGTCATAATCATACAATGTTGTATGACAGTGACACGTGTTTAGTCCAGTATTGCAGATCATTTGAAAATTATTTTCCCTTGAAAATTAGAAGTTTGACAAAAAATATGTGAAGTAATATACTCGTGCGGAATTAAGTTCAGGATTATTACCTGTGTGTACCGAACTTAAGTTTTATCAGTTCTGAAGAGTACAGTATTTGCAGTGGCGTGTTTATGGATGCAACATGGAAAGACAACGTGGTTAGTAGAGAAGGGGGTCTTCTCAAGGAAAAAAGGTCAACTTGGAAAATGTAGAATGTCTGAATGAGAGTAATATACAGAATGAGTATAACAGAATACTCCAACTTTGAAGGTCTATAATATCAAAACCAAACAACCTACAACCTTGATTGACCAATCAAATGAACCGTGGAACCATGAAGTTTGTTTACCCCTACATTCATAAATGTTCAATGTGACCACCATGAGCGGCCCGAACGACATCTATGCGATAATCAAACTCGTTCCACGCTCTTGTCAGCATGTCCGGTGTTACGGTTTGTATGTCTTTCGTAACGCTCGGTTTGAGGTGGTGAGGGGGAAGCGAGCTCGCATTCGACACGTCAATGTGAAGGGGATGGTCTGATGTTTCCTTTATGTGCCGAGAGATGACACTGGGAGCGTCTGTCGTCGCACTATGAGCGTGTGTTGTGTGTTAGTCCGCATCACGATGGCGACGGTACAACAAAAAGCGTTCTGTATTATTCAGTTTGCTAAATGTGAATCGGTTACGACAGTTCAGCGTGACTTCCTTCGCAAATACGGACGTCGTCCTCCCGATAGGTGGAGTATCGTACGTTGGTTTCGTCAGTTCCGCGACACAGGGTGCCTTCGCAAAGGCAAAAGTTCCGGGCGGCCCCGTGTGTCCGAAGATAATGTGAAACGGATTCAACAAGCGTTCGTTGGCTGTCCGAGAAAATCAACTCGACAAGCTAGCCGGGAAATGCAAATCCCTCAATTGACGGAATGGACAGTGTTGCGAAAGCGATTGCTGTACAAACCATACAGGTTACAACTTGTACAGGCTCTTACCGAAAGGGATAAAGAACTGAGACGTGATTTCTGCGCGCTCTGTCCTGCCCAGAACGAGGTAGACGATGCCTTCATGTCTAAGCTGGTTTTTAGCGATGAAGCGACGTTTCATACCAATGGTAAGGTGAACCGGCACAACGTGCGGATATGAGGTCAGGAGCCTCCACATGACACTGTTTTTGGCCCTTTCTTTTTTCGCTAGTCCACTGTTACTGGAATCCCTTATTTGGGCATGCTTACAGAGTAGTTGTTACCTCATTTAGACGAGGAGGCAGGGGACTTCATTTTCCAGCAGGATGGTGCACCACCCCACCCCATTGGCCTTTAGCTGTTCGCGGATACCTGAACGAGACGTTGCCGCATTGCTGGATTGGTTGAGGAGCAGCTGGTGACCAGGCTCTTCATCAATGGCTCCCAAGAAGCCCGGATCTTACCCCATGCGATTTTTTTTTCTATGGGGGTTCATAAAGGATCAAGTTTTTCGTCCACCATTGCCGGCTAACATTGATGACCTCAAAACGAGAATTACGGACGCCATCCAAACCGTAAACCAGACATGCTGACAAGAGCGTGGAACGAGTTTGATTATCCATAGATGTCGTTCGGGTCGCTCGTGGTGGTCACATTAAACATTAATGAAAATATGGTGCACAAATTTCACAGTTCCACGGTTCATTTGATTGGTCAACAAAGGTTGTAGGTTGTTTGGTTTTGATATTATAGACCTTTAAATTTGGGGTATTCTTTTATACTCATCCTGTATGATTAGGTCTCAAGTAATTTAATTTGTTTAAAGTTACTTTTATATGTATAGACATCGTATTCATGTATTTATATTTATTACACAGAGTAATGCGGAGAAGGCTTTGGTGGGATGAGTAAACTCATGACTCATTGGGTTAATTGTTGTGACGGCGTGCAAACGTCGCTTATGTCATTCTGGCTCCGTGGCCTTCACAATAATCATGGCGTACTGTATTGTCTGTCAGCTGAGGAGAATTTTAACCACTTGCAACAAGTCTGACAGGATTATACGAAAGATAAAAAAAAAATTCTGCTATAAGAGCTGTGAGTTGGAGATTTTTAAAACGGAAGATACATCGCCTGGTTGCACCGTCACTTGAAAAGCAGCGATGCTCCGTGGGTTTACTCAAGATCAAAAGGCGAACACGTCTTTGTCATTTTAAAGCTACGGTTATGAATGGCTGTGTGTGATGTGATGCAGCGAATGGTTTGAGATTAGCTTTGTTTTCCCTCGTTCCTAATTAACTGTGAACGTCCTATAATTCACCTTCGCCGTTACTACAGCTTCTGCCAACCAGTGTTGACGTGGCAAGCAACCGCGGTGGTGTAGTGACCGGACAACTCATCTGCCATCTCAACGACTAGACAACGTGCTAGACTCCTGGCGGGGTCGAACCAGGACTTTCGCAAGTGGGGTACGCAGCGGACGCTGCCGTGGGGTGGTTGGTTTTCTCGGGGTGCTACCGCTTTCCCGAGACACTGCACTCCGTCCCTGCTTGAGCTCCTCTACCATTGGTGCTGAAGACTTGTCTCTTATTAGTTAATATAGTAGATAGGTAGGCTGGGCTGAACGCATCGTCGATAGCAAGGCCAAATTGTTCAGGGAAGCAGGGACAGCACAGGAATCGACCATGGCTTATAGTAAGGTGAGGTGAGACGAGACATTTGGACGGCTGTTAAAGATGAGGTCTTGGGAGCCTATGAGGGTGAAATGAGGTGAGAATGGAGCGGTGCCGGAATTCGAGGGCGGGGGAAACGGAAGATTACTTACCAGCGGTATCATCCGGCTCGATTCCCACTCGCCAAAATCCGGGAGTGGCCCGACCGGGAATCGAACCTGGTTCTTCTTGGTGGGAGACGAGCAGTCTAACCGCTGAGCCACCGCCGTCCCTGGCACGTGGTAAGGAACCACGCCAGCACTCACACGGAGTGATCTCGAACAATTATCGGAAACCAAACATCAGGATGTCTGTACCGTGACTCGAACCCCGAAGTCAACCCGAATGCGAGTGTATGCCGCTGGAGAGAGGGATATCCCCCCGGAAGCCGGCCGGGATAAGTGCGTAGTTTAACCTACCCCTCCAACTAAGAACATCGTGTCTGCGTACATTAGTGTGATGATGTCAGTTACAGTGGTGTTAGTGTGTCGTAGCTCACCTGCAACCTTCTGCATGATGCCCTTCTCGTAGTAGTAGCGAAGCGAGCGACTCAGCTTGTCGTAGTTCATGGCGGGCCGGTTCTTCTGCACTCCCCACCTTCTAGCCACCTGTAGACACACTCACGTCACGTCACCTCACAACTAGGATCAGGTATAGTCTGTTCACGATAAACTGACACCTTATGAGAGCCCTGCTCAACATCTGTTTGTAACAACATCATGTATTCTTCCATCTTACGTAAAACTAACGTTGCCGTGGGCCTCAACACTATACTCATACTTCGGTCGAGAGAAACTGTATAATAATTAGGAAAGTATATATTTTATAGATTTGTTTGTCGTTACATTTGTATGCATAAAAAAACAGGAAACGAAAGAAATGGTTCCACTATTCACAAGTGTTTATCTGACACGTTTTATTCAACGTCAAGACATGGATCTACTTTCCCGCCGTTGTAAAGTAAAGGTCACTCAAATGCCACAAGTTGGATATAGGATTATTTATCCCTGTAAGTGAACATCAAACCGAAATGACTATATTTATTTGCCTCATGGTGAGCATAAGTAAACAATTTTTGCAAATAATAATATCCTCATGGCTTTGTTCCTCTTAGCAAATTACAATTAAACAGAGAAGAAACTACAGTAATTACCAATATATACGCTAGAACGCGTGAAAATCTTTGACATATATATATTTTAATTAGACCAATTTTTTAAAATAACTACGGTAATCTCTATGTATAAAATTAAGCTTTAGACTGACTGACTGACTGACTGTCTCACACACTCATCAACGCACAGCTCAAACCGCTGAATGCAAAAGCATGAAAATTTGGGGTTGGCTTCCCCTTAGTGTGCAGGTACCCACAAGGAAAGGATTTTTCGAAATTCGATCCTTAAAAAGATGAGGAGTAAAATTCGTTTTCAAGGACTCCACAATAGCTCATTAACCAGATAGGATAACGTTTTGCTTTTGCTTTAAAAGACTATTATATAAATAACTATAAAAATTTTATGATTTTATTGAAATTCACTCTTGAGGGGAAAAAAGGGGTAAAATATTTTTGAGGACATGCCATAAGGACATACGATAAGGGACACCTACAACTCGACACACATCTGACGCCAACGAAATGGTCAAGGAAAACAGTATAAATACTACATTAAGTGTGCAAAAGTCAGTATTGTCAGTCAACCATTTTCTCTGCAAAACTACAACAAAATATAAGTTGCAACTATAGTCGTAATTCAGAGTGATTTTTAAACAGACGGCCCCAATACACACCCTGGAAGAAAATATACTGTAAACATCTAAACCATGCACTGCTTCCACGAACGCATTTGTTGAAGAATGCCACCTTTCAGCGTCGACTGTAACTACCTGTGGCCGTTGGATTAGACCATCCAGAGTATCGAACCTCTAATAGTAGAAGTGGCACATTACTGACGCTGTATTTATTAATATTCAGTTTATTTCCGATGGTTTCTGAGATGTGGGATATATGACGTCCTGCTTTACGTCCATACGGGATAATTATTTCAGCCCCAAGATACGGCAAATCCCATACAACACGGGACACTTGGCAACTCTGCGCGGTATACATCGCCACTCCCTACATTTAGTAGAAGGGTGTCAAAATGACAGTAAAGGGGCAACCGAACCGTTTCTGTTCACCGAGATTTGTTGACGTATTGTATACATTCCCTAAAGAATTGTTACGTTTTTTTTCTGATACCTATATGCATCTTAGTACCAAAATGAAATTTATAAGAGATTCAAAAATGTGTTAAGAGGAGCGCCTAAAAGCATGCCTCCTCGTGTAGTCTCGCCACTGCTCCCCAAGGCCAAGTACAGAAGAAGTACTGAGTGGGAAGGGTAAGTACTGAGTGGGCCGGCAGTACCCCCTGAACAACAGGTTTTTTTTACAATATTTCATACTCAACCAGTAAAATTGCAGGAGAAAAGAACAAGAATAAAATTTCTGTACTCAAATTATGATTTTACTCGGAAAGTGAACTTCCATATTTATTTTTATTTAAATATATAAAAAACACGTCTAAACTAGATTATTCTCTTAATCAGACACCACTTCAACAAAATCAATTTAATTTGTAGTTATGTGTTTTGGCTGAACAAAATACGAGTATATTCACTACGAACCACACGTTTCTTACGCACATGAAATTGATCTTTGAAAAAAAAAAATCGTAAGCCTTGCTGTGGAAGCGTTTTCCATTACAGGAATCACCTAGATGCCACCCGTTATTTGAATGACTGGAGGCGAGAAGAGCGAATTGTACGTAACAGTGCCAGACACACACACCAGCTCGTACCTTTGGGGCGATAGTTTATGCGTGGCCATTCTGTGCCGACTGGCATTAAATCAAACAATTTAATGTTAAACACCAATAGGGGAGTTGGTGTCGAAAATCTTGCCCTACGCCCACTGGGGCGAAAGTGGATGGAAACCGTAAAGGGTGCGGGAGCAGCACCATTGGTGGTGGGGGGTGGGGAGGGGGGCACTGAACCCCACGTCCAGAGAGGCGTGCAGCCATGGAAGCTCCGTTTGACTAACCTGGTCTGGTTTTAGTCTATATATATAATGGAGTTGCACTGAATTTGACATAGCAATGATCCCAAAGCAATAGTCTTACATCTAGCGTGCTGTCGTAACTCCAGTAATGGCTTATAGCCGGGGACTGGAGCTATAAACAAGCCTTGTTGTTGATGTTGTTGTGGTCGGCCTACGTCAGAGCTCGACTGAAACAGTTGCGGGCCGTGTGTCTCTCGGGAACCCCACAAGTGTCGTGGGAAGGGGCAGGAGTATCACGGGCTGACCTTGAATGGCGCAGTCAGAGGTCACGTAGGGGATGGATTTGTGCTGGCAGTGTGTTGCAAATCGCATTCAACTCATTCGCCACTACCGTCGCGAGGCGGTCCCGTGGCTAAATATAATTCAAAATATCGTAACAATAGGACTAATCTGCAAAGAACGCTGATATATGGTAGATGAGAAACCTCTACACAATTATCCATGTATCATTATCAACCTGACTATTTATAATGTCGATAAGAGTCGTAATTACATTATAATAATGGATCATAAATGGTCCTTGTGATGACCTATCAGTCAACCAATCTGCAATAACAGAGAACCATGGAGCAATTTTAATTTCTGCTATAATTTCACGCATAACCCTGTGAGCCATAATCTCGATTATTTCGTTCTGTATCTCAGGACTCAGGTAGTTGTCTCGTTTTTTTTAAGCCACAGCTCCAGTTCCTCAATGTATGATTTTCTCTCCTGTAAGAGCATGACACGGTTCACAGTGCCACTTTCGCGACCTCGTACAGCACTTCCGGGTCGCACTAACTAACGTATAGAGCTAATCACAGCAAATGAGCACATTTGAGCTTTTTATTCGCTCCCTCACACGAGCCTCCGACATTTGGGAATTCATCGGAACAGAATTTTCTCTGCTTATTATCAGCTGCAAGCATTTCTTGTGGAATGAACTCCTTTGATGACCTGCACGGGTTGCTGCAGCATCCTTCCAGGAGCGAAAGCCTGCGTAAACGAAAGCTGATTCTGGATCACCGTACCACACCCTGTTTTCCTTTCCGACCATGTTGCATGCCGTATTGCACACGAAGCACAAAACACTATCGCTTGCACTATCATAGTGAGGCCATTCGCAACTGCTAAACCACTGATGCCGCGATCTCCTTCCACGACTAGCTCCGTCGGTTCTGGCAGGAAAGAGAAATGTATCTTGAGGATGACGTTTCCCACCGATGTAGGAAATATCACGAACATTACCGTCCCTGACCTGCCGGGTATTCCTATTTCTCAGAGCAGCCACGTCTTTTTCCTTCGGTGCATTTTCAGCAAGAGCAGAAGAACCTAAAATTAAAAAAAAGAGTATATGGTGTCGGTGGCATAAATGCAGAATCACAAAACCAACTTTATTGTTTGGAAGTATCACTGTAACAAACTGAGGTTAAATTCCCATAGACGTAAAGGAAGCTAATTACATTTACACGTGAAGGAAAATTATCGTACATGAGTGCGTATGTGTGTGTGTGTGTAATAAATTGGCACAATCATTAAATTAATTTTCATTGACTGTAAAAAAAAATCGCCTGAGCAAAGTTGGGCAAAATTCCATTAAATGTATATGGAAATGCTTCTCATATAGCAAAGAAAAATTATCTTCCAATAACAATACGAAAAAATTTACGCGGGTATACCATGCAACTTTTTACATGCCTCTGTTTTCGTTACGGAGGACTCGACAATGAGCAACATGCACGTTTTTTCTTGATAGCTGTTTTTCAACCATTTTTGTACCAATATTGTACCTACGAAGTGTTTTGTAGTCACGTGATAATTCCCACATCATTACCTGTTTTTAATTGAAAGTAACTGGCTGTACGCGGATTTTTATGCTAAAAACGACGCACGTATACTTTTATACATGTATTAGAATGCGCCCCTTCCAATATCAACCATATTTATTACATTGGCATGTTTCCCATTATATTTTAAAAATCTTCGGCGAATTTTGCAAAGGTGGGGAGTGAACTAACGTCCCTTTGAGCCACGTTTCAGTAGACTAACCACTACTTTAAAAAACAGATTTCGTCCTCTCGTAACGTTATTTGCTACACACTTATTTGACATCACGTGCATTGTGGAATGTCAAATTCAGACGTCAAAACGTTCACTTTCATGCCTTATCCAGGACTCGAACCAGAATTTCTCGCTCCGCAAGCTAGAACAACTGTGTTTATGTACATGATGAGTTGCGTGGTTTTATGATTAGCAACTTCCCAAAAAATGAACTTTTGCTTCCTCGTGTAGTTGAGCCAGGTCAACACACTGCGATACAGTTTCATCTTTGAGTCGCATGAACCGCTGGAATGTTTGTTACGAACTTGACATCCTTCACGGAGTTTGCAATTACATTACAAGAGGACGTGAATTCATTTGAATAAGTTTGAAATGCAAACACTGCAAAATAGGCAATTGAAGTTGCTCAACAATAAAAGCATCGAGGAAACCATAATCATTAGTTATAAAAATATTTAAATCAACCTGATACATCAACTTATTTCAATCGTAGTTCGTTATCAACATTCTTTAACGATTAAAGACACTTTAATATGCATATTAAACTTACCCGGATAATAGGCATTCACGGTAAGGATGGCTTATGAACTAATTTAGCCTGACCTTAAAACGCTCATGACATTTGGGATACGAGCTCACGAACTCACGGCTGCCAAGTAGGCGTATAGACGTCCAGATTGATACACAACTCCTCTTAATTACTTCCTGTTGAATTATTTGTAGATTCATAGTGATTTTTAAATTAAGCTTACTCAAGTAGAGTAATCACTAGAGACCCGAGAAATTCGCGTGTTCATGACCCGCATGCTAGACTCTACAGGCTTATGTACAAATATGCCGATATCAACTCCACGTTGGTTGACTGCTGTCACAGTGGAAGGAGACAATTGGACACCGTTCCCCAGCAGGTGTCAAACACAGTGTGGACCAATGGCTAAAGTTATATAAACGCACGTGTTTTGAATCCTAGCTTGTCCCAAAATGAACCCGCGAATTTCTCGGGTCTCTAGTAATGACGCAGAGTCGAAAATATAAATGTACCAACGTACTGAAACTTTAATTATAAACATTTATTTTATATGGTTTTCGAGATCACAATAAGTCTGGACTGTATGATTAACTGCTCAAAAAATCAGTTCGTTTCAAACTGTCTTAAGGTAAACCAAACAGGATATATTTCATTCTTAATAAGTATGTTTCAATATTTCATTCTTAATAAGTATGTTTCATTTAAACTGTTTGGGGGNACAGTATTCTGTGTATAGTCCATTCATTATTACTTCCAACTTTCTGAAGCTATGCTAAAGATCTACTTTCAGAAGCCTCTTCCGCCTAACCAAGTATAGAAAATTACACAACGCACCGTGTTCGTGCGCACTTAGTTTAACAACATTTTGCAAATTGACGGGTTTTTTACTAGGCATTACCAACACACCTATTTTCTCCCTGTTTCATTCGTGTTAATTACAAATGAAATATTACATTTAATTTGTGGATAAAATGGAAGTAAAAATCAATATTAACCAAAACATAATACTTTTATACAAACATAAGTTTATAAAACGCGTGATTCATGGCGTATTTAGGAAACACCCAATCACGTCATACACGCTGTGGTTTTCCAAAGGTTTGTTTCATAAAGCGTGAAGAAACAGCGAACATACTACAGGGTGATTCTAAAATCATGCGACAAACATTGAGGGGTGATAGAGCTCACTAAAACAAACTATTATTGTATAGGAATATATGGGCGGGAGTGACGCNACTTCCAACTTTCTGAAGCTATGCTAAAGATCTACTTTCAGAAGCCTCTTCCGCCTAACCAAGTATAGAAAATTACTCAACGCACCGCGTTCGTCCGCACTTAGTTTAACAACATTTTGCAAATGAACTGTTTTTTACTAGGCATCACCAACACACCTATTTTCTCCCTGTTTCATTCATGTTAATTACAAATGAAATATAATACATAATTTGTCGATAAAATTGAAGTAAAAATCAATGTTAACGAAAAACATAATACTTTTACACGAACAGAAGTTTAGAAAGCGCGTGATTCATGGCGTATTTAGGAAACACCCAATCACGTCATACACGCTGTGGTTTTCCAAAGGTTTGTTTTATAAAGCGTGAAGAAACAGCGAACATACTACAGGGTGATTCTAAAATCACGCGACAAACATTGAGGGGTGATAGAGCTCACTAAAACAAACTATTATTGTATAGGAACATATGGGCGGGAGTGACGCGTTGAGGCACAAACACAAAAATTACACATGAAATGCAACACATAGTTTATTTACAACNATATGGGCGGGAGTGACGCGTTGAGGCACAAACACAAAAATTACACATGAAATGCAACACATAGTTTATTTACAACGTCGCCGCTAAATGCCTTTCTACAGCAATGTTTATAATAATTGCTCAAAATTGCTACCGCCGACAGTAATGCAAGCTTGGTAGCGTCGGTGGAGTGATTGGCGAACAGATTCAAATACGCCGGGTATTTCACGCACGCCACCATCGTCAGCCAATCACGCCACATGTAGAGGTCGCCAAGCATGCGTGACTGTGGTGGATGCATTTCCAGCAACTGTTTTAACATGTTCTGTACGGAATCACTCGTTAAGTATGCTGCTAATTAACATTTTATGTATCCGTTAATGTGTTATGTTTTTGTGTTTGTGCCTCAACGCGTCACTCCCGCCCATATATTCCTATACAATAATTGTTTGTTTTAGTGAGCTCTACCACCCCTCAATGTTTGTCCCGTGATTTTAGAATCATCCTGCGTACGCACTCCGTGCTGAGGTAGGCAGCTGTGTCCGCGCGACGAAGATGGCGACGGCGGAGAGCTGGCGCCAGGACGCGTGCCGGGTGTCTCCAGGGAGAGGTACAGTGCACACACGAGGTCGTCTCGGGTTACGGGATCGATAGCCATTAAGAAAGCCATTACCCCAGCCAGCCAAGACGCCTTACCCACCTGGCTGCCTCGCCGCGGCGGCGACAGTCTTACACCACGCTAAATAAACGCATGTTCCCGGAACTGACCTGTTCTTCTAGAACTGAATATTTCTGCAGAACCACGTGATAATACGCCGTTCGCGGTGAACCCAGCACTTTCGAAAGCCTTGCTTAGGATATACGTGTATGTACCTCGTGTATTCTCCCGTCGAATGTAAAATTAGCATTGTCATCGACCTGATCGCTTAATTCATGCGTCGGCCAGGTGAAACTGTGAAATGATTACGAAAGTAGGTATGTTAGAAAGTTGCTCACTCCTACGCTTATGCAGGCGTTAAAAAGAAAGAAAGCAAAATAAGAAGAATTCCAGTTAACAGCCTATAGAATGCGACTATGTCGAAATATTTTACTCAAGTGTAATCGCGGGTCTGTTGTGAAACCAGATGTAAAAAAACATTTTCTTCGCCGTTCAAGCTCGTGGTTTTTGACAGTTGCGTTGGCGACGGGTTGGTCAGCGCTGGGGACGTGCGCGTAAGAAGGGAATCGGTCTATATGAGCTTGAGTGAGTGGTTTGAAAGATTCTTGCAATGGGGGGTGAATTATCAGGTGACATATTTTGAACGCACTCCATTGCTACACTATGCCGTCACAGGAAACCAAGTCTCAGACACGAAACAAACACGAAAAAAGAGCTAAGNCGCACTCCATTGCTACACTATGCCGTCACAGGAAACCAAGTCTCAGACACGAAACAAACACGAAAAAAGAGCTAAGAGTGGCCGTGGTCAAACTATATAAGTAAAAGGTATAATAAATTCCCGAAGGAATTTTGTCAGATAAATAAGGGAATGTAAAAAAAAAATTACAGAACGATTAATCANGGTATAATAAATTCCCGAAGGAATTTTGTCAGATAAATAAGGGAATGTAAAAAAAAAATTACAGAACGATTAATCAAACGGAAAAACTGAAAAACCCAAGCTCAATACCAAATGAGACAGCACAGACGAACACTGAGATGAAGACAAAATTCCGCACAAGTCTGGAAGACACTTACAAGTCACTCATACTAAATGTCGTTTCACCTGAAGTCACTTGGCGTAATAGTCAACTGGTTTAAACTTCAATTGGTCTAAAGTTTTCTGGTATACGTCACTTGGTCTAAAAGTCACTTGGTCTAGGAGTTTTTGTTGTCTAAAAGTTGCTTGGCTTTAAAAGTCGCTCTACCTAAATGTCACTTAGTATGAAAATCACTTGGTNGTTTTTGTTGTCTAAAAGTTGCTTGGCTTTAAAAGTCGCTCTACCTAAATGTCACTTAGTATGAAAATCACTTGGTCTAAAAGCCATTTGGTATAAAAGTTAATTGGCTTAAAAGCAGTTCGACCTAAAAGTTATTTGCCTTAAAAGTCACTTGAGAAGCCATTTGGTTTAAAAGTTTTAGGTATAAAAGTTATTTGCCTTGAAAGTCACTTAATATAAAAATCACTTGGTCTAANGTTTGTGTTGTCTAAAAGTTACTTGGCTTTAAAAGTCGCTCTACCTAAATGTCACTTAGTATGAAAATCACTTGGTGTAAAAGCCATTTGGTATAAAAGTTAATTGGCTTAAAAGCAGTTCGACCTAAAAGTTATTTGCCTTAAAAGTCACCTGAGAAGTCATTTGGTTTAAAAGTTTTAGGTATAAAAGTTATTTGCCTTGAAAGTCACTTAATATAAAAATCACTTGGTCTAAACACTGCTAAAAGTCATTTAGCATATTAGGCAAGACGACGCGTGCCAGCAAGCAAGGGGCGAGAAAGAAGAGAGTGTTATGCTGTTGAACTGCACAAGCCACAGAAGG
>NQII01005656.1:121213-146336 GCA_002778355.1 Clitarchus hookeri | reverse complement strand
GGGCCCTACCCTACACGGTATTAGGCAGGTGTACCAGTTTTTTTTGGCACTTCAGTGTATGAAATGTCTTCAACGCCTAGAAAAAATAGTTAAGTACATGGACGTTCTTAAGCCATGAATAAATATGCAGTAAGCCTAATGTTGTGGTTGCTGAAACGGCGGTGTAAGTTCACTGTAATCCATCACACACCGGGGAAGGATAGTCATGGGAAGGCGTACATATGTTGCTAAACTAATAACTGAAATAAACTAAACTGTTCTCCGTTAGTAGTTGAATATCCCTGCAACCATCTGGAAATTACCATCATTTGGCGGACTCTTAGCTAATTCGGACATCAAACGGGACCTCGTATTTTGTCATTTCATTCCGTTCAAAAAGGCAAAACAGTGTAACAAAAATTTTCTGTCATGTTCTTTTTCAAAATAAGCCACTCTAATTTTACACATAAAATTTACATACATCAATAGCAAACAGCTATCGTCACAGCTCTCTCTCTCTCTCTCTCTCTCTCTTACAAAATGGCCATGTTTTCACTGAATCAAATGTAACGCGTTGATCTCTTTGAGGTAACAGCTGAACATTTAAAACGGGAAATGCCACTATGATTAAAATATAAGACACGTATTTCTAAGTGGTAATGATCAAATGCATGTCAGTATGTAAGGTTGAGTTGAAAAATTCACAGCTCCTGGGAGCACACCAAGGTGACCCAAGAAAGAACAAAACCGCTCGCAGCTCTGTTAAATGTCTGTCCCCAATTTGTTTCGGACTGGGGATGTTATTCGCAATTATTTTTTCAGAGGATGAGTTTCGTTTGCTGATACATTGTGCGAATTTACTTTCTTTCATCTCTAACGGTTACCAATATTTTAAACTAAACCAGTTGTAATTCTCACTTTAGTTTACAAATAATACATTCTTTTTCTACCTGATTTTTCATTTGTGATCACCTCTCATCCGTTGTAACACTGCATAACGCTGTATGAATACAGTATTTCTAGTAACTTAGTTATATATTCTAGTTGCTTTAAAACTCGATCAGAGAAATTCTAAAAACATTTCAAAGCACCTGTTTATATTGTATTGTACCTTTACCTTGCTATCCAGTCTATGATGTTTTGATTGTGATATTGGCAAAATAGCAGTCAAGTATTAAGGCACGAAATTTGGCATGCGCACTTACCCCTTTACGATGAATTTGAACATGTCACTTTTATACTGATACGCCAAGGTAAAGTACGCCGGATATTTTACCACACCGTTACTTTTGCTAAACTGATAATACAAATTTGCTTACATTGTTTTTTTGTCCATAAAGCTTGAATGTTTACATAATCAAAAAGGCGTGACTTTTTTTATAAAGACGTATGCCTTGAAAACATACTAGTGACGCATTTTAATTGCAGAACTGTATATTGTAATGTTATCAGATGAAACAAGTGCCGTTGTGCAAAAAAAAATATATTTATTACCTAGGGCAAGCTTATACATCGTGAACCCTCAAGCTCAGCCCAAAGTGGATGAACGNACCTGTATATTGTAATGTTATCAGATGAAACAAGTGCCGTTGTGCAAAAAAAAAATATATTTATTACCTAGGGCAAGCTTATACATCGTGAACCCTCAAGCTCAGCCCAAAGTGGATGAACGGTCTGGAAAGAGATTCTGTCGCCTCCGAAAATTTGGTAACATGAAAACCCTATTTAAGTTGTTAGTTGTACTATTACAGGCCCATGGCCGCTTTGACGAGAACTCGTCTGGCGATAATTGGTTCGGAGCCGTGTCTGCAAAGCGGTAATTCTTGTGTTTATGTTTCCCGAAAGCTGTCATTAATTATGGGCGCGCACGCAATCCCACGCAAGGCACGTCACCTCAACACCTCGCAAGGAATACGTCTTAATTATTCGTTTCGCCCGGACTCAAATGCTAATCTTGAGGAAACGTCTGTGCAGCTATTAAATTCAACTGTTGTCTTGCGAAGGAAAGATGATCTAGGAGATGTAGACACTACAGTACAGTAAAGACTGGTTAATAAATGTATAAGGATTCAATGAGACAACGATAGGCTTATTTCTAGAAACATATTTTTCTCTGATCAAAGTAGACGGCGCTAACGTTTAAATCGCTCAGCATATTGTGTCGTTATACATTCATTGATATTTAGCGTTACAATGAAACTAAGTGTTGATTGGCAACAATTTGTCAATGCGGCAATACTGACAACCATTCTGCTGATGAAAAAAACTATTTTAAGCTCAAACAATTTAAGAAAAGCTAATATTTTTCTCACAAGAGATGGCGAAATATGGAAAGAACGGGTTTATTTGCTAAAGCAATTTTTAACTCTGCATGTCATTAATTAATAATTAGAACCTGAAAATAAACTGTCTTATATTTTTGTTATGTTTTTTTTTCTAACACATTTGTGACAAACACAAATAATTATGTACACTGGGAAAAGTTTAAGACCTTGTATTTTCTCAGAAAATGTATGTATAAACAACAGCAGCACCATATGGAACAGTAATTAAAGCTTTGCAATCTTTGAAAGTTAATTTTACAAGCATTTATTGATTCCAAATGATTATAAAATTATAAAATATTATTAAAAACGTGTCCCTAAAAGACGTAAGTCCGTATTGAAAAATGCTTACAAAAATTTATATTTATTTAAAACATGATACGCAAAATTCTTGTTGAATAGAATGATTGACAGCCCTTTTAATCTTTACGTATTTCCATAATACTAACTAGAATAATAAGCGTAAGTAATTAGTAGAAAGAAGGGCAGCGTAATAAACCTAGCAAAGCCTCCTTTAATAAAGATACAATAATTAGAAAGCCTTTAGAAATTGGGTATTATAATCAAGCTGACAAAATCGTTAACGTGAGCAATTAAAGAAAAGGAGGGCAGCTGATTAAGCAAAGGAGAGCCTCCAAATAATAAAAGTACACACTAAAACTTTTAATAAAATATTACATTAAAATTTAATTATCGTTGGAGGCAGTTAAACGACCCTACACAAATCTCCAACGATCAAAAATGTAAATAAAGAAACGTTTTAAAATTTAATTATGCGCAACCGTGAGTCGGGAACGCAAGGCAAAATGCAATAGCAAACATTCATGGGCAGCAAACCAGACAAACACTACACGTAAAAAAAAAACTGGCAACACACAGCTCAGCAAGAAATTAAGTTAAACCGAAACGAAATTTCGACTGGCGACCAAAACCACAATTTAGAATAAAGACTACCTCA
This sequence comes from Clitarchus hookeri, assembly GCA_002778355.1. NCBI lineage: Eukaryota > Metazoa > Arthropoda > Insecta > Phasmatodea > Phasmatidae > Clitarchus > Clitarchus hookeri. Next base: position 143,075 of record NQII01005656.1, on the reverse strand, counting down.
ATGCATGCCCAAGACTACATAACAACGCCACACAATATTAAAAAACGATTAGAAATGACCCAGTTAACGCTGCCAGCGGCCCACAACTCACCGTCTTAAAATGCTCATGTAGACGGCTGCTCAGGTAATGGTATTAAACAAATGGTGCCTCATTTCGACGAACGTCGTATTAACGACGAATGAACACTTTAAAATCAAATTGCAGCTTGTCCAGGTGTCTTGCAGGCGACGATAGTGATGGGCAAAATCGAATTAAAACAATTAGAGAATTCGATCATTGTGAAATAATCGAATTCTCGATTTTTGACTGCTGAATTCGAATGAATCATTTGTTTTGAATTTTTTCCTTCTCGACAACAGATGGCACTAAGAGCACATGGCTATTTACGTATATTTTTCATGCCGTTAAGAAACGAGATGCAACTCTTAGCGAATTTTGTATTCAGATTTAAACAAAGATATTTTGCCTTTCGTTTCTAAACACAGTTTATTGGGAAAATAATGCTGTGCTATTACTTGATACCATTCTGCCAAAAAATAAGCATGATAACATGTCACGTATCCAGGATTTTTTACATTAAATAGTGTAAATATAGCACGTGGGATTTGTACACTTGTAACTAGAAGAAATGCAAATAAATAAATAATTTTTTTTTGCTTGATTAGTAGAAGTATGTTTTCGTGTTGAAAATAGTGAATGTTTCATTCTTGACTAAATTGATGTTGACATTGCAGGGACACCTACGGCAATTATTCGGTTTCACTCAAAATTAATTATAGCAGTTATTTTCAGTTTTGTCACTTATTTATTAAATTCACATCATTTTTAATTCAACAAAATACTTGAGAATATTTATATTGCAATGCAATGAGAACAGATTCACAACAGAAATAATATAATGTAAATTTTTGTAATGTTAGATAACTAATTTAGCATTTATTCAAAATCCATTGTTGGCTGAATGTTTATTAATAGTTTCAAACACATGATAATACATAGACACACATATGCGTCACACACACACACACACACACACACACACACATATATATATGTGTGTATGTGTGTGTGTGACACACACACCACGCGAAATTATTCGTAAATTTCTCCAACAATAGGTAGTCATCACTGTTACTATCCATTGCTATCTTTTAAAAGCAAATAATCCTATAATTATAACAACCGTACGTGATAAAATATCTCTGTACTAATAAGCTCATACACTAGCAAAAGAGTTTTCATAAAACTCATATTCCCAAGCAACATATCTGCAATTTACGTGGTATTTATGAACAACAATAAATATAACACAGTATATTAAGTTTCTGTAATCAGCCTAAGTTGAAAAACATCCCAGGAATTCATGTTCAAAAATATTAGTTTATCCACAAATTTAGGTGATAGCCTGTTTCTTCGGGCACACTGTATCTGCCCTGCTTTAGAGAACACTCTTTCACCTGGTACGGACGTGGCTGGTATGCATAAATATTTCATAGCTAAATGATGAAGTTCTAAGTACGCATTATGTTGTGCAGGCCAAAATTGAATACAATTCCTCTTCCTGTCAAGGTAGGGTATTTCGAGGTATCGTTGCATCATTACTATGCTATTGCTAACCGGTGTTGTGGTTGATTTCATACCCTCAACTTTACTGTCAAAATAGCGCCACATGGAGTCTTGCCCATCTCATTGGTTTCCATTCCACCGCCAAATGAAATTATTTCTTCCATGCCTTGGTATTGTCTGCACAATTCTGCAAGCTCATCTATAACAGACTCGTGTGCATGTTTTGCATTTCCATCTAAACCAAAAGCAGCTTTTTTAACCCGTGGATCAAGTAGGGCAGCTGCCGAGGATATCTTGTTACTCTCTAAGAGACTGAGGCGACTATAAAAACCAGAAAGAAGTGAAGATTGAAGTTTTATTGCTGTTTCATTTTGATTATTTTTCTTATTAATTAACACTTGAACTCTTCTTACAAGTGACATTGCCATTGATAGAGTTGGGTATTTATCTCCAGAAAGCTCAGCTGCCATAACTTAAAAGGGTTTCAGCAGAGGAATGCTCTCGCTAAGTATTTCCCATTCAAAAGCCTCCAGTGTCTCTGGGGCACGTGGCAAGGATGCAATTGCTGCAGAAAGGGGCTCTCTTAATGCTAAGATTCTCTCGAACATCAGTAATGTCGAGTTCCACCTCGTACAGACATCTTGCTTTAACTTTAGTTGTAGAAGACCCATTTGACTTTGGATGCTACGTAGTCTATCGGCTGCAGTGGAGCTAATCTTGAAATGAGTCACAAGTGCCCTACATTTTTTTTGCTATGCAGAACAGTTGCAAATTTTAATTTATTGCATCAGCGACGATTAAATTGAGCGTGTGTGCAACACGTGACAGCTGAAGTTTCTTCAGTAGTTCAACAGCATTTTTTTTTTTCCATTAGCTCCGTTATCGGTGACAGTAGCAACAGTTTTAGAGAACACACCCCACTCAGAAATAATGTCACGAATACAGGCAGCGGTGTTCTCTCACATGTATTTCTATCGCTAATTGGTATTGTTGAAAGGACAAGCGAGTGCAATGTGCTCTCTGAAATACAGTGGACTGTACCTGTCAGGTACGATGTAGCATTTTCTTCTCTCCACATGTGTGTTGTTACAGCCACATACGATGCAGCATGCTAAGTATCAGCTGCTGTTTAACGCACATTGTTGTACATGTCAGGTAAGAGTTTCGTTGACAACATATTCCTGCTTGCAGGTGTAAATTTTGGTTCCAGTTTCTTAGAATATTCTATAAACCCCTGATTTTCAACAATAGACAAGGTCAGTAGATCTTTTGCTATCATTTTCACTAATGCCTTATCTATTTCAGACCTGTGTGTTTCTGCGATAAGTTTAGAAGTGGAACCGTAAAGTCTGAGTTGCTTGGGCCGCTTCGCCTGTTGCCTTTCACTATTAGTTGCAGCTACATTAGATAACTCAGTCGTCTGGACCGTAGTTTGATGCGGGAAGTTTGGCCTACCTGAGTGTGACGAACAAGATGCACTGGCAGTTGCAGTATTGTTGCCTAAACATGAATTCGTTTCACAATCATCTTCTGCTTCAGATAGTAATGCAGCTGACATTAAAACAGAAGAATGTAATTTATGTAAATGTGTTTGTAAATTCGAAGTATTCCTAAAAAAAAAAACTTCAAGCTCTTTTCGCATATTTGACAAATCACACAAGATGAATCAGAGTTCTTAACAAAATAGTTCCACACAACAGAACGGTTTCTGCGATTCATATTGTGTGTATGGTTTTATCAGAAACAGATATTACACAGTCACAAAACCAGATAAAAATGTCACACTATATACGTAAATAATTTTCAAGAATTTGAAAGTTACCGTTTTCACGTACAAGAATCACGACTTCTTTATAGACCACTTCTGCGAAACAACGTCTTTCATTAATTCGCTTTAAGAATGCGCTTTTCAACTGTCAGCAAGAAAGTTCATTCGTTTATACGAAGAGCGAATGGAGAAAAAAACAGAATATTCGGAATCCGAATGATTCATTCGATTTCAAACGAGACTATTCGAATGAAATTCGATTTAGAGAATAATTCGATTTTCCCCATCACTGGAACGGGTGTAGAGAGAGTGCAGCATTTTTTTTTATAAACTGCTTCAATACCAAAAAAGTGTGACGCATTTAAGGAGGGGAAATGAGGGGAGGAAGTAGAAGGGGAGCCAAGTCGAGCAAGGAGGAAGCCACCTCGGATGATTGGAAATACTGGAGACATCTAACGCAGCGAGCGCTAGTGTCGCACATTTACTTGTTTCAGTTAACATTTGATTATAGGTAGCTACTAAAAATAATGCCAAGACTTAAAGCGTTTTGTTAAGCACTGCATCACCGAGACGAGAAAAGGTGTCGTATGTTAGATTCTCACTTGGGCCGGGCATGCTCAGTTTGTATACAGCAACTGATGAGGATATGAATTTATTTTGTAATACATGGAGTTAAGTTAATGTTTCGAATGTTCACTGGAGCATCCGACGCAGTGAAAGCGGTTAGAATATAAAATAAGTTAAAAAAAATAAATTATCGCAGTAAGCTGGGATGTATGAGTTAAGTGTTAATTCTATTAAGAAAATATATATAAATATGCATATCATTTAAAATGTTTGTAACCAACTTTAGGTGCAATTAAAGTGAGGCGTTTACCTTTCAATAACAAAGCTTTATTTTGATTTAAAAAATGTTTTGAATCACCTGGTGTTCGAGGATCTGTTCCCCCACACCTCTTTTTTTTTTTACCTCCCAACGAATTATGTTTTAAATGATATTCGATTTCACCCAAATTTGCACACGTCCAATGTATAATCCGTAAGAACGTTTTACTTACTATAGTAAATACTTCAAATTTAATTACGTTTCCTGTAATTATGGTACTCAGAAAATTAATCAAGACTTTTGCAAAATGTAATTAAAGTACGGTAAAATAATTTGCTCCCCAAAATGTCGTAAAGTAATTATGAATAAAAAACGTAGGTTCGGTACTAAATATGTAAAACAATGGCAAATAATACTTTTTTTTTTTTTACATGTGGAACACACATTTATACATTTACATTCCTAGTTTTCACAATACGTTTAGAGCGTATTATTTATTAACTTAAATAATCATAGTACTCTAGTAAATTACTCACTTAAATGCGGGAACAACCAGAGGGTTCGCATAGCGGCTAGCTACTTTTTTTAACTGCTGATTAATAACGACTGTAAAGGCCATACATGGTAAAATGAGCACTTTTGAAAGCCCTCTCTTTTGGAATAATATTCAATAAATATATTTTGTTGTAGCCTTGCAAGTTAACTTTCGAGTGCAGTGGAATATACACACTGTGTTTATTACTTAAATGACAATGGTTATTTTTAAAAAAGTGGGTAAAGGATTAAAAATGACTGTAAGGAAAAAGTAACTAGGATCTTAAAAAACTCACTTTATCGTGAACAGCCTATACTTAGTTAGAATGGTTTTCTTAACACCATGAAGCGATTTGTGTCCAAAAATTACCAAATTTTTTTTGTATATTGAAATGACGCAGATGATCATGTATCACCTGGTATTCGAATCTGAAACGTAAATACGCGAAGACAGCGCATATTATAATGTAGAAGGTATCTATTTCGTAACAGTACCACTAATTTATTTAAGAACATTGATAGTTGAACGTGTTAAAATCTTTTAAAACTGCACGTATGACTATGTACTACCTAATTTAGGTCTATAACTAAAATAAACTCTTATATGGTTTGAGTAAGATGAATGGCAACGATTTTATTTAGATCTTTCAACCTGGATTCATAAAACATTATTAATTCTGACAAGCATTTAAGATTTTATTTAAACAATGTTGTTACAGAAAAACGTGAATTGCCCGACGAGATCTCTGAATTTGGCAACCAAAACTCGTAGTCTGCGAGGTAGTAGGTCGCAGCTGCAAAACACGCACTTCGCCAATGTTCTTGAACCGTGGCCTGTAATTACTCGCAGTAGAAATTCGGCAGTTTGTGGGCTCGTTCCGCAGGCTACCAAATTCGATCCCAGTCCACTACGGGATGTAATTACCACCCTGGGCATTCAAAGCGAATATCTTCTAGATCTTCTGGGCGAGTAAAGAATATTGCCTCCGAAAAAATTACAGTTGTTGCGTATTTACATAGTGAGATATGCTCGGAAGAAGGAATTCCAAGACGTTTGAAAAAATACTTTTTTTTTTTGCAATTGATATGCTTATAAATAATTCGTCACAGAAAAATCTCTTATATTTCCAATATAAGTGCATAGAAATGGTGTAAATCTCATTTATTTATTTTGACAATGATAAGAATACAAATGTATTGGTAAATACGCTCAGTCGTTCGTGAAGAATGACATGGAATGAAACTCGGCAGTGATGCTATACGATATGTTATTGAATAGCTTCTTTAAACACAGATGCCTTATTTACTTTATTTCTGGGGGAAATCCTCTTGGATCCACATTTTTTGTCAGCAGACACCAGAGATTTTCTACGTCATCTTAAAAAAAAAGTTATTTTATTGGCTTTCCGTTCTTCAGACCATTGTAACGGCAGCACGAAAGAAATGGATGACCTTGCATATTTGGCGTATTTTACAATACATAACGGTCACCAAGGTTTCTTTTACAACTTCCCCCTCATGTACCAGTTGCAGCTTGTGGACGTCAGAAGGGCTCAGAGGATTTACAGTGAGTCAAATGGAATATACTGTCGTGCACGGTGACAGCTTAAAATCGTTGTTTCTGATTCAAATTAAACCAGCTATGTGTGGCCTTTTCTCGTAGGATGATACCGAGCCGCAGAAAAACACTGATATTTTAGGATGGAAAAAACTGCCATGCCACATCGACCTCAGAGTCTATATTTCTTCCAAAATTGATGGAAATAATCTTTAACTGCATTAAAAATTTACACGTAGAAACTTTTTACATTGTAAAGAAACTCTTTCTTTGCTGAAACACATAATTTGTTGCCACAAAGAAAAAACTGTTTAAATATGAACCACTGAAAAATAGACTAGCTGCAAACGTAATTTTACTTTAATGTAGTATAGTAATGGCTATGATAATCTTGCATTGTCCTTACAATAATTCGGCAGACGTCTTTTTGGTAATTTCAGTTATACCTACTGTGAAGAAAATTTGTGCCCTGAAGAACAACCGTGATTAGTAAATAAGAGAAAAGTAACAAATCTTTAACAATTATATTCTCTAAAAAATAGTAACTACGACGGGTCCGAGACCCGAACCCGTGCCCCTCGTGTTACTACTGGCTTGACGCCCTGCACCTAAGGAGAATTCGGCCTTGTTGAGCCCAGATTGCTTTTGATAGGTAGAGTATAAAGGTAGTAACGTGGACCAGAATAGAACCACCTCTTGGTAGGAATTGTGGTTAGTGAGTTGGAGAATCACTGCACTTCAGAACGATATTAAACGTCTGCAGGGAGACGGCCGTATAGTTGCATTTTCTGCAGGATAAATAGGTTTATGAATGTTTGTGTCTAGACAACCAACAGTTATACTGAAAACTACAACGAAAGACAAAAAAAAACCTTTGATATCGCTAAACCTTTACCTTTGGTATGAAGTAATATTTCTTTAACTGTGAACAAAAGCAGCTCAAAGAATTTTCATTTCCTTGCCATAAATGAAGGCAACGTTGCCATAAAACAGAAACGTATAAAGAAAACATTTATTAACAGCAAACACGTGTTTCTGTAGACTTCTCTTTGAGTTAAAACCACATTGTGTTCCTGTAATTAAAGCTGCTTCAAAGAAATTATTTTCTTTGCGGTACAGAGAACTTTAGGAATTCTTTAGAGTGTAGTTTTTAGTCGTCTGGCGGCACTAAAAAACACATACATACATATATAATAAGGATACGTTATTCTGAATATATAAATTAATTGGAGAAAGATCGCGATATTGCTGTGCTGGGGACACGACCGTGTAAAGACAGTGTTGTGGGAAGGAAATGAAAGTAACAAAGTGTATACTTTGTGTTTATGGCTTAAATCGACAGTTATAGACGAAATATTTCGTTTGGCAGCGAAATCAGCACACCAGCGCATCGGGGTGGCGGGATATACTGCCCGGGAATTTTCGCCCACTCCCAATTGCAGCTTGTCACCAACTCAAGACCATGCTCGCATCGTAGTCGTATACTCGAACGAACGAGACCACATTTATTTTAATCGTGTTATTACTCACGAATTTATAGAGTCGGAATGTATTATCCTGCAAACGTTACATCGCCGTTCCTGCCCTGGTACCACACGTGTCGTTCTGATTGACGTATTCATGTCGAAAATCTGACTCATACCTTTGCCTAAGAGTGGCGTAAAAAGGGGGCTGACAGACATGTATTTCATTACACTGGCTGCCACTGCTTAGACGTGCTATACTGTTATGTATTTTTTTTAGTTGAATTGTAACTAAAATTGTAACTGTCTATTAAAAAAAAAACACGTAAATAAACGCGCTTCTTAGAATGATTCGTAGGATGTCAAGATTATAAATTATGGTAGATAAAATATTCTTAACTAAATGAGGAATCCCTCACTGTNTGGTTGAAGCAATAAGAAAAATATTATTTTTTTTGTTGAATTGTAACTAAAATTGTAACTGTATATTTAAAAAAAACGCGCTTCTTAAAATGATTCGTAGGATGTCAAGATTATAAATTATGGTAGATAAAATATTCTTAACTAAATGAGGAATCCCACACTGTTCATTTGGAAAGAAAGAAGGAAGTTAACAACTGGATAACATATATTGAGATAAATCACTATTTTAATAAAAATATGTTGCTCATTGCTGCAGTAGGCACGACAGAGTACTGATCAGAAACTAAAACCNCACACTGTTCATTTGGAAAGAAAGAAGGAAGTTAACAACTGTATAACATATATTGAGAAAAATCACTATTTTAATAAAAATATGTTGCTCATTGCTGCAGTAGGCACGACAGAGTACTGATCAGAAACTAAAACCGCAGTGCTCAATTTACAGTGATCTCAGAGCGTATCACCGCCGCAGGTTACTTCTCGCGGGGGACGAAACGTTAACGCCTTTTCGGACGCCGAGAGAAGAGAATTACGACCGAGCTAGAAGTGGGTAGAGTATCAACCTGCTACTTTGTATCTGATACAAACTTGTAACAAGTACTGTAAATGAGTACAATGCCGAAGTGTCAGATACATTTTGTATCAGTTTAACATACGCCGCCAGTATGTTGCGTCTGCAGTTGCATGCAATTCTGATACAATAAAATTTCAATTGTATTTCAAAAGTGCGGTTAAGATGAACCCTAATTTCTTGGTTAAGATTTGAAGACTGCACAGTTAAATGATTTAGTTTTTTTTTTCTTTTGTTTTAAGAGGATAATTTATAACTAAGTTTTAGTTTACACGATTTCAATATAACAAGTTCATATCCTCTCTGAAACATTTTCGCGTAATGAAGTCTTTTATTATGATCTTGTTCTTATTCATACTTTATTTCACTGTAAAATATAAAACGCAGTACCCTCAAGTCATAACGCGTACTCGATCACGCGTATATCTGATACACGCCTACCTGATACTGTACCTGATACACACCCGCTACTTGAGAGACTGGCGAAGCACGCAGCGACGCACTCGGGAAGCTCGGTAATGCCTGTATATGATACAGCAAGTATCAGATACTTCGTATCAGATGCAGGCCTGTTTTTGTATAGGTTTGGAGCAGGTACAGAAAATAGCTGTAACAAACCCTTCTCTAGACTGAGCGGATTTCGGAAACGGGTAAACGTTTCCGCGGCAAANGTACAGAAAATAGCTGTAACAAACCCTTCTCTAGACTGAGCGGATTTCGGAAACGGGTAAACGTTTCCGCGGCAAATGGGTCGCGGTGGAGCGGGCAGGAAGCGTTGTCGCCGCAGCCTGTCCCGAAGTCGGGCGCATGAGGTCAAGTGAATGGTCGGCCGTCTGGGCTCGTTGCGCTGCGCAGTCGTGTCGGAACTTCCGACCTCCCCTCACCGGAGAATGCGCCCGCCGACGTCATGCGGCACNAGTGACCCGGCCGGGGATTGAACCCGGTTCGCCTTCGTAGGAGGCGAGACGTCTGACCACTACACTACCGCGGTCTCCTGTAGCAAGGGAAAAAAGAGGTGGTTGGAAGCGGAGGCTGTAGGGATTGTACACCCCTCCTTTGCTCCTCTTAAAATTGTCAACAGTTGTTATTAAAATTAGTAATTAGTCTTGTCACTGATGTAAACTGTGGTGTATTTTATTATATTGCGAAGTAATTTTTGTCCTATTTGCTTTAATTATCACCTGCGTTAGCACCGCAAACGCCGATATAATGTATCTTCCTTCCCTTTAGATAAAGTGACCACCCTCTTGAGAAACTTCTGGCTAAGCGTCTGACGGTTGGGGACGCTGACGCAAAATACGTCAGGAGTGGAAACAGACAATGTGTGACTGTCGCTCAGTTATACTTACAATTTAGCTAGTTGCCTTTCAGAATACAAACTATAATAATATTTTCAATGGCGGACTCAGAACAAACAACCTAAATAAGTAATTGGCTAACCTGGAAAAGTCGCGATTGATTTCTGTGACTGGCAACATCAGTAGAGGAGTCACAGAATGACGTTACTTGTAAATTTAAAAAAATCTCTCTATTTCTATGTACTTCAGCGTTTTTCTTCTTGAAGGAGATCTTATAGTTTTGTTGTGTATTCTTTCACTGCGAGTGCTGTCTCATTTCCCCATACTTGGGTTTCAAGCCAAGTGTATTGAATCAAATTTTTATTCGTATTCTCTTCTGGAATCTGAAAAGTTGTGCAGTTTTGCACGTCACAAAATATTTAAGTTATCGGAAGTTTAGGGAAATGGTGGTTCTGCATGCTGTCAAAGCATTGTGTAATTTTTCTTTTTTTTTATTTATTTGAATTTAAAAAATAACAGGTTCGCTCTTAGTTTATGGAGTCTGTATTCTGCACGAAATTCTTTTTTTTTTTTCCTTCTGGGTCAGATTTAGCATTAATTATTAATAAGTTAGCACATGTTGCGAAAGTACCCGGGTGACGGTACCCAAAACTTAAAATGGAGTGTTTGTAAAATACAGACATAGTTTGGTAACGAGCAACTTAACCATCTATTTCGTTACCTTTATATATAAAAATGACATATTCAGAGCTTGCCCAGGGTTCGAACCGGAAACCTCACAACCTCAAGTAGCACTAGCAGAAGTTGCCACGTATGTCGCCGCACTGAATGGGTTCGAACACTCCGTAGTACACTCATTGCCGTAAAAACAGCCAGATATCGAATTATCCGCTCGAAGAAAACGTTGTACAGCACCACCATGGGTAATATTGAAAAAAAAAAAAAATTAAGTATGGCTGCGAGTAGACGCATACAGCTACCACCAGGGGGTGCTAGCACCGCTTATGCGCTGGCAGAGCGAACGATCGTAGGACGAGGCTGTGTGCAGTATAAGCGAAGTGCGTGTGAAGTGAACGCCAGTGAGTGGTTAGCATAGACTAAAGATGAGGTGGACCGATCTCGCTGGCTGCGCACAACCAATCTGTGTCCCAACATTGAACTGTTTTTCTGCCAATACGGCTAGCAAAAACGGCGTGTATTGGATTTAAGGTTAAAACACTGTTCACTAAACAAGTGCTTTGAGATGTTTATTTACTTCCGCTAAACCGTCTGGAATGCAGTTTGATTAAATTCAAATTGGTAAAGGTATGTTATTAATATATTAGTTCTTGTTGTTTAAAAATTAAGAAATAAACAATACCATTTAGCTATAAATAAGTATGGCCGTCGGGCCTTAAGACCAAGATTTTGATTAATTTCTGTATAAGGAAGCCATGACATTAGCGCACTCATTGCAAGCATAAATGCTAAATATTACCTACACTGGGTGAAGGGATCCGAATAGGGAAATAAGTAATCTAGTTATAACACATCTTAATGGGGAAAAAACTATGTGTAATTGGCAATAATTACAGGAAGATAAATCATCCACATGTGATCGATACTTCGCCCATCAGAGTTTTCAAACATGGATCTCAATCAACTTCTTTAACATTTTTTATAAAAGTAAAAATGTTATAAAGGCTGTTCATGATAAAGTGAGCACTTTTGAAATCAACCTGAGAAAAATGTCACCGCTCCTACCTGCATATATTTGAACGGGTGCACTGAGTGACATGTGGCCAGTAAAGTTGGCAACAATAGAGGGGAAGTAGTTCCACGTCTTAGCGCCTAATTAAAAATATTAGGTAACCATGTGTGATAATTTCAAATATTTCTTTCGCTTTCTGTTTCTTTAAATTAATCTAAGTGTAAGAATTAGCGAATCTTGAGCAGGGCTTTCAAAAGTGCTCAGTTTAACACGTACAGCCTTTAGTATTCTCGCTCTCCGAATGTCTCAAACCTACAGTTCAAAACATTTGAGCAAACACAATTTTGTATGTAATTTCATGTTTAAAATAAAAGTGATTTTTTTAAATAAACACTTAAAAAAATATTTGGGACATGATATTAACTAGTTTCGAAATGGCAGCCATATGAATAGAATAGTGGAGCAAGAGCAACAACAGCTAATTATTTAAGAATACCTTTTTAATAATCTGGAAAATTGCATTAATCACATTTAAATGTAGGACAGGGACGTCAAATTTTAGGCCACGTTATAATGGCATTTTTGACAAATTGACTGCGGCACACCTACTTCTAACGATGAACATCGTTGTTACTTCCAGAAGTAGAAAATTAAAACACGCGTATCACCCAGCCAAGTTGTTATAGACTGTTCACTGTGAAGTGAGCACTTCTGAGGCCCAAGTCACTTTTTCCTTTCAACCATTTTTTAACCTTTGACCATATTTAAAAATAAATATTGCCATTTAAGTAATAATAAAAGTGGGTTTATTTGACCGCACTCGGAAGTTAACATCTAAGGCTAAAATAAAATACATTTATTGACTATTATTCCAAATGAGAGGGCTTTAAAAAGTGCTCACTTAACCGTGAATAACCTATATAAATTCCCACGCCTGCTGTACGCTCTCAGAGTTGAAGTTGTTGGCGAAGGACGCTCCACACAGTGAACTGTCTTAACACAATTTCGTGTCTAATGGGCGTGAGCTAGTTGCGTAGCCTATGTGCGTTCCTTTGCCGACTGATATTGACCGTGCGAGCAAGTATTCTTGTTCCTGGCATGGGTACCAGTTTCCCACAGTCTCTGATCGGTTGTGGATTCAATGTATACGATGAATACTGTGTGTTTGGGGGGTCACCTACTGTACAATTGACCATTCTGCTGCCATTTCTACGGAATTCCCCATACATGAGCACCTCGTCCTTCAGCTCCGAGAACTCGAACAGGTACTGACTAACAAAAATCACTAGCAAGCCAGCGCTGACATCAACCTTGAAATAGTAGAGAATAAAGTCGTTCAGTACCAGATAACGGAACTTATAAATGTAATACATATGATGCAGGAATACTATATTAGGCATGAAGTATCCCAAATTATTGTCGGTAGCTGTTCACGAGACTTATGTTGCTTTGTCTAGGTAATGGACAAAACAGTGTGACCATACGGACGACACAAAATCTCCATTAGTAGAAGACTGGGACACCTATGGTCTAAATTACAGCTTGTATCCAACGTAGGATTCACAAATACTTGTCACCAATAGTTGTTTAAAGGAATGATGCAACTATTACTCACGCAGAACGGTTTTTAATTGTCGAAGTATGGTTAGAGGTGAAAACATAGCACCTCAACACTACCCTACGAAGCCTCAGTTACGTTAAGAAAGGGGACTGAGGAGGTCAAACGAGATATTCCATTTCATCCTCGGGGTCGCAGTGGCTGAGCGGTTAGACTGCTCGGCCCCCACCAAGGTGAACCGGGTTCAACCCCTGGCCTGGGTCACCCCCGGATTCATGCAAGTGAGATCGTGCCGGACGATGCCGCTTGGAGGCGGGTTTTCTCGGGGATCTCCCGTTTCCTCCATCCTTGCATTACGGCGCTGCTCCATTCTCACCTTGTCTCCCCCTCATCGGCTCTCAAGACCTCGTTGTTAAGAGGCGCACAAATCTCTCCAATCGACTCAACCCATGTCACCCTCGTGCTCATGCTCGAACACGTCAGGAAGTGTGAATGGCGGCGTTGTTCGGAACAGAGGCACACAATGTTCTCGGTGGAACACAGCCTGAAGCAAGCGCTTGAAATGTTCCTCCAGAATTCCGAAATATTTCCGTAATGTGATCCGGAATACAAGCTGTATCATGGCACGCCAAGATACCGCACCCTGCACAATAACAGGGTTCCCTCCATGCTAAACGGTAAGAAGGACGCTGTCAATACGATAGATTTCCGCGGGCGTAGGTAATCACGTCCATTTGCCCGAAAAAAAAAATTGGAAATGCAGATTAGTCAGATTCGTTGGCCTGCCCTAGAACCTTCGTGTCCAGCCTGTGAGCTCTCGGCGCCACTGTCGTCGCTTCAAATCGTTCCCCGGTGTCACCACTGTGCTCTGAAATAGCCACCCTGGCATGAACGTTCGCAGCATGCAGTACCCGTTGTCAAATTTTGGTTTAATGTGGCGTTAAACCTCGGAAGTTATCTGGACACCGTTTTCTTGTGCTTTCTGTTCAACGTCAACCTTGACATCCTTCTATCCGGATGAGCGGTGAATTTGTGCCTAGTCAAACTAGGAAGCTTCCTAGGAGTCCCAACCTCGGAAGGACCCATGCCTCGGGCCAAAATCGTACCTACACATTGCGGACACAGGGTACGGAAAATAATATGTCAAAATTTCCGAAAGAAATAGAAAATAGTTGACCATAGTTTATTTAGTTAAATTACTTTTCATTAATAAAAAATTAAAAGTAAATTTTGTATTCTGCAAAATTTCCAAAAAGAGGGCCCTGACTGTTAACTTCCTGGGGACCCTATATCTCTAGGTTCGGGCCTGATCCTGCTCGGTGATATTATGCATTTATGATATTATGCTTCGAAGATGACGCGTTGCCGTGTTTTATTATGGCTGTCAGAACAGTTGACACGGCGCTCATCGCAGCAGGTTGGCTGTTTTCGTCACTGATGCTTCAGCGAAGCTCTCTTCAACAATCGTGCATCTTTCGAAGTCTGAGATCTCGGACATAACGGGGTTTCACATCTAGCAAATTGTTCTCGTACAACCCATGCGAGTGCTTTTCATAAAGAGTCACGTTCTATTTCACGGCTACTAGATGACGTAATTTAGTGCTAGGTGGCGTGGTTGTACTGCAAGGACTAATTACGGCCCGTTCCGGTTTGAGTGTTAGTATAATTTTAATAATCACCTGGTCAAACAGCTTCGCTCTTCATGAAAAGCTTCTTTCTTGCTGTGTATAGTGCAGTTTATATATAAATGTAATCCTTTGCAACATTTTTTATTTAAAGTAAACTTGGGACTTACTGCGTTAAAAGCGGCAACCAGTATAGTGCAAGTGCATTGAATGTCAGTTATGAAAGTAAGTTGCTGCTTATCAGTTACTGGGACTGCACGACGCCAATTTTTGTTTTTACAAAAATGTTGAAAATTGTCCATTTATACCATTCCAGCTCATCTGATGCATTTTACGAGGAGTTCGTTAAAGAGTTTGTAAAGCATAGCATACTACTGTGCAGTTGACTACGAAATATTAAAACCAGTCGCAAGCAAACGTATCACATATGTTTAATATGATTATTTATATCAAGAGTGTTAGATTATGCGGGCGCATGCCTGCTTCGTACTCGGAAAATCGTGGTTTAGATTCCGGACCGTATCACTGGGGATGATATTTTCTTAAGCGGTTTTCTGTCCGCATTTAACACATATGCTGTTGCGGTTCTGTAGTGTGAACCTTTCCATTTCTTACCCATTGCATTAGGTACTGATTTGATTCCCTGTATTAATGGGAAAACATATTGTTAATGGCGACAATGAGAGGTGAAGTAACAAACTTTAGTACAATTTATGGATATATTAAACTTCCATCGATGTTTGAGTACTGGCCAAAAATAACCTTAATCTTATTTATGTTCGCAATCCTATACCCTGCGCCTGAACGACTCAAATTAAACGGTAATTGATTCCAGTGCTGGACATAGTTGCGAGCGCTTCTCTTAACTACAGCACCATGCCTTCGCCGTTAATCCATCCAGTCACTTCGTACTGTAGTTGAGGACTTCTGCAAGTGCCAGAGGACGTTCAAGTAGTATACCACGTAGTCGGCGGCCGATGCTAGCACCAGCAGCCGTTCACTAGGTTCAGAGAACCGTCTTTGCATGCAGACCGCTGCTGACAGAACTCCGTTAGCTGTGACGTCACCTAGGTAACGTTGCCGTCCTCAACCAATAGTTCGTTGGCGACACGGCTTATACAATAGACTGTGCAGGAATGTCATACTACAAAAAGGACGTATGGAAGCATTTTTGGATTCTTCAGCTCATGTTTGAACAATTTATCAATGAACACAAACCTTCCAGCAGTAGAATTTTTTTATATACCCTTTACTTATTCTCTACTATGATGAATCCAGTTAAATTAGTAAACAATTAGATATAAGATATTTTCAATATTAACCCATGCAAGCTGGTACCACTCAACCATACATATTTGTTGAATGTTTTCAAATCGAAGTCACTAATTGAACTGCCTTGAAGTCCTCCAGCACTGCTTCTTGGACAAAAAATTAACGTGATTCTTCAACCCAGCTCCAAGTCTCATGTGTCCAATTCAATTTACTTTTCTACTTTTATATACGCAGCGTTTCTTACGTCATTTAAGTAACAAGAACTGTTATATTAAAGCAAAATCTATTAAGAAGAAACGAGTACACACGTAATTACAAAGTTCATTGTTTCCCGCTAAGGCGAACATTTTTGATACATTTGTGTAAGATTTTGATACAAAAACGACAAAATCGCCAATTTTGCAAAACGTTCGCTGGACGTTATTGCAGAAGATAAACTGAATATAATATAGCGTGTATGCCAATAATTTTTCCGTTAATTGATATTTATGGTAGGAACGTGTGACTTTTATCCTGTTGAAAAGCAGATTTTATTGTATTAATGCATCTGTGACTTAGTTATTACAGCACGAATTTGTTTTTATCGATTCTTAAAATAACATACATTTTCGATTGCGCCAATACAAGAATGTTGAACTGTTGAGTGGATACTTAAGGAAAGGCAATTCCAGTAAATATAAACAAAAATAATGTTCAGTTGGAATACCTTTCTCTGTATGGATCAATTTGTAGTTTTCGAGACTTGCGAAAATAACGGCGTAATCCACGTGGCTAAAATACTGTACTTTATTTCAATGTAATGCATCTAAAAATTGACAAACTTCAGGAGAGGACTTAATAAAAAGTAAGCAATATGTTCCCATTTTGGTAGCTGCTAGGGAAACCTTAGGGAATAGTGTTACCTTACACCGTTTATCTTTCAAAAAATAGATGGAATATGGAACGGAGTGCGCATCTCAGCTGTCCAGCTAACCAATTTCTCAATCACGATACTATGGCTTCCCCCTGCCACGCTTTTTGCTGCTAGAAGTGTCGAAACCACTAAATTTGGACAGGAAAAGTGACGGATTTACACAGTATGTAAACAGTAGATGCTCTCGTCTGCGAAGTATTGTATCAGCTGATGAGTTGTTGCGGGATGTATTTTTGGTATGTTGGCGATATTTACGACTACGAAAGGAAATGGTACTCAGAACTAAAAGTCGTAGCTAAGAATTTTAATAACATTACAACGTGTATGGTTTAAATTAACTTTTTATAGTAATGGTCAGTTTTTTTTTTGTTTTTAGCGAAATAGCTTTAAAAAACGTGTTTAGCAATTGTGATGGAGCATGCGGACACTTTCGATGAGTGAAACGTTTCCAGCTCGATGAACATCGTTGTGCATGTGATCTCTTTCGTCACGTTTATGCGAGTACCTTACTGGTGTTGTCGGAATATATTATTGGTTGTTTGTTATTTTTGTATTTACTTTCATTGAACATAGTTGGGTGTAGTGTTCTTTAGTGTATTTTCTTGCATGAAATGTAACATTATCAGCACGTGTAAAGGCTTGCTGCTCCATCTCTTGTAACGTTGTGAAGAGCCACAATTTATTAACGTTTTGAAGTTAAAGTTTGTTATTTTCAGGAAACCCTCGAAATATAAGCAAAAGTCAAATTTTCACGTGAAAAAAGAGACATCTATAATAAGAGAAATGCAAATTGTTAGTAATATGTGACATTTGAAACAGCCAGATGCGTCAAGTATGGGGTGCGAAACTCCGCAGAGTAGGCATGCAGATAACTTCTATGGTTTTATAAAGCAGTAAATCTAAGCCACGGGTTAAAGACTGCCATATTAAGTATTTCGTTTCTAAGAGGCCCATAAGCCGATGTTCTCCCTTGCATGTGCTTACGAGTAGATACGGTTTTGGATTCTTACGCAGTAGCACATTTTTGCTCATTTTCTCCTGGAAAATTATAAGATATATTTTGGATGATTCTCTAGCACACTGTTTATTAACCTGGGGTCCGCGGACCCCTGGGGGTCCGCGAGTATATGTATGGGGGTCCGCAGTCTCATCTCTGGACCATTAAACAATAATAAATAAATGCCACCAAAAGTCTCGTAATCGCTACGCGTACTTAGCACGACGAACGTGCGCCAGCGGGCGGTGTGCGAGACTGACTGAAGTGAGTGAAATAAGTGAGTGCGGGGCCGTGACTGAACAGATTGCAAGTGGAATACGGTTTGAGATTACAACTTAGTAGTAACATCAACCCTAATATCACTAATTTAGTTGCAAAAAAGCAACACCAACCTTCCCATTAAAGTATTTTTTATTTTAAAAAAAGTATAATTTTTTGTATTTGTAGTACTAAAATAGATGGTCCGAAATTGTTTGCTGGTTTTTTTATTAAGGGGGTCCTTGAAAATTGTGCTTGATTTCCTAGGGGTCCGTGGCTGAAAAAGGTTAGGAAACGCTGCTCTTAACAGATGGCAAGGAGGGGTCGAGTGGTAGAACGTTCGTTTTCAAAGGGCAAACAAAGCGATCCCGCATTGGAATGCCATATTTTGTCAGAATCTCCTAAACATTCCATGCTACGACGGGGAGGCAGAATCTGCGGGCAGATACAGGAAATGGTCAGCTCGCACACTTTTCGTGCGTTCGCTACCGGATTCCTCACGTCGCGTGCCTCTATCAACATGGCCGCGCTGTCGGCGACGACGCGTGAGGTGTCGGGCNGGATTCCTCACGTCGCGTGCCTCTATCAACATGGCCGCGCTGTCGGCGACGACGCGTGAGGTGTCGGGCAAGCGGTCCCGCAGAAAAAAAAACTTTATAATGCCTTGGCCTTGTTGGGCATGCCGGGCATGCGTAGCGGAAACAAGGCGACATTGAGCTTGGCAGTAACCCACGGCCCCTTGCGCGACGGCTACAGCAGGTCAACTTCGATAGGCGGCTAGCACATGGCCAAGATGCAGCACTGGCGACGCGGTTTTCCGATACTTATTTACGACTTGATTCTGAATCAGGTCTCTAAGTAAAAGTTGGAGTTGTTTTCAGTCAGGAATCATGCCACATGCTAAAGTTTTTGTTGCTGGTTTTGAAACTTAATGGCAGGGGTGTGATTGAATCACGTTTCTTCGTCGTCTGTGTTCATAAACATGGGACGTATGCTCATTTGAATTGCGTCTGTGTTGGGGCAGCGGTGGCCAGGGCGCTCGCCTCCCACCACGGCGATCCGGGTTCGATCCCCGGCGGGTTCACTCCCGGATTTTCGCATGTGGGAATCGTCGATGCCGCTTGCCGACGGGTTTTCTCGGGGTACTTCCGTTTCCCCCGCCCTTGCATTCCAGCGCCGCTCCATTCTATGGTCTCATTTCTGTCATGCCCGGGGATGACCGTCACTCGGAGGGTGTCGCCTTGCCCTGGGTGCACTCCCCACACGCCATTATTAATTATTATAATGCGTCTGTGTTCATAAACGCGTAGTCTAATTTCACAGGCAGTGGATAAAGTCTAATTAAATTGTGTTTGTACTACAAGCATTTTAACGGAAGTGTCACCCGCACCTATTTTTCCGTATCTATGCAACTCTCATATAATACTAGCCATTTTTACAATACAGCGATCGTAGCAGAACACCACGTACGCGGTGATTCGTTGTCGTCAGTACAGTAAGAGGTGAACGGACGGCGTTATGTCAGCAATGCGTTGAGAAGCCGTCACGTTTCATAGAATGCACGTGCGTTTATTTTGTTGAAACTGATTATTGCGATGTTTACCGAATGTAGTTTTCATTTGTATACACCTCACGGTACTTAACCTTTTTCAGTGTGACCAAAGTCATGGTCGCATTGAAAAGATGATGTCAAGGTACCATAAATACATTCTTTGTGTTTGTGTTTCAGTCGTAAGCTTGCGAGGGCAATGGTGAGATATATATTTTGTCCTTCATAATATTCATTACAAATTTGCTTCTTAAAAAAAAAATCATCGTGATAAACTTAACGTGTTAAGCAGCTAAGTATTTCACAAAAGCCCTCTTTGCAACGGTTAAATTCCAAACATTCATCGTCAGAACTCAAATTTTTTTCTTACGAACCCTCAAATTATACATTCACATTTTGCGTTTATGGCACTGAATGCCACTTGTAAATTTTGGTGTTAGCAAATCTTGCTGAAAAAAGATTTGAACATGGCAGCAGCGTTCCTATTATTACTATTTTGCATAATGGCACGAACAGATTTCGATTTTATTTGGTGAAGCAGTTTATCATTTTCAGTCCGAGCAGCATATTTATAATTTACACTGTTGCATTCTATACTTTTTACTCCACAGTCTTATTTACAAAGGAATGTAAGAGTAATTCGTGATTTGATCAGATTAGTTGTTAAATTCATTTTCAAACCAATCAGAATAGTAAAATCTTGACACTTAGGCCTATTTATTCTTTTTCTAACCAGTCAAATTAGACTGAAGCGAGAGTTAGTACTGAACAGTTGGGAGATATTAACTGTGTATGACTTCAGCTCAGCTACAGTGACTTGAAACTGTGAGTACGGACTTTATGTTTTCAATAACCTTAGAAGACCTTTCCTGGCTATTTTTATGTTCTGGTTAATTTTTATTCCGTTTAACTGCGGTGACAACGGCAGTATAACATTGTTTCTTTGGGTTCTTTAAGATAGTTCGTGCACGTATAAGAAATGCTATGATTGCTGTAGAATGCTCTCGAACATACAGTATGTAGTGTGTTGGCTATTATTAATGTATATAACATATCCTGCTATAAATTCGGTTGGTATAGCCTATACTGAACTCTTCTTTACATAATCACTTGGAAAAAAAAGGATTTTATGCGTTTTAGTCCTCTGTATTCCAGAGTTGAGTAAATATAGTTTAATTTATTCCTACTCAAATTTTATGAATGTGATTCAGGTTACATACACTTTATACATAACAAAAAATCTCTTCAACTTCACACGAATCACATACAGAATCACGCTTTGGTAGTTACTATTCAAGAATTGCCATTTATCGTTTGAAGACACCCCCATGATCGTCAACAACTTGTTATAATAGTTTTATAAAATATTCAACATTTTCCCAAGCGAAACAGAGAAAAACTGGCATTCTGATCCGAATAACAAGGACGAACTGCGCTGCAATGGCTCTCCATACATTGTTTTGCTGGTCCGAAGAAAAAACCAGTTTCGATTTCAGCCATAAGTAAACACGGTTTTGGAGATCTTCCCATATTACGTGAGGTTGACTCGTTTCAATTTATCGTATTCTACACGTGCAACAAGTATAGAAATAATATGCAACTAACCAGCGAAGGCGAGGGGCTTCTAAGAGTACGGCGAGACTATGGCAACTTGGGTGCGGTTACTATTCCGCAATCGTTGCGTCACCAGGTGGCGGATAGGGGATCCCTAGGCTCTGGGGGTGGCTGGGAATATTCCAATACCAGCCCGTGGACCAACTGACCGGCGCGAAAGCGCCGTCGTCGTGGACGTCGGGAACCTGGGTAGCTTTGTACGAGATGGCGAAGCGCATCGTGTAGGAAGCAGCCCAACGATCAAGGCTGGGTGGGGGGATCTCGTGGTGCCACAAGGGCGAAGTGTAGCGAACCTCACCGCTGGATTTTGCGGGCTGCCGACTGCGGATGCGTGAGGAATGGAATGGAATGGAATGCATCGGACATTGGAAGCATCCC